>VZZY01014870.1:0-16130 GCA_013400335.1 Eurystomus gularis
TGTTCCACCTCCCTAATGCTCCTCAACATTTCAACCTCTTTGTGCAGCTCAGGCTGAGCAGATCGTCCGCCTGTTCACAGCAGACACAGCAGCTCTCAGGATTGCCACTTGTTGCCAGTGAAAGGCTCCGGCACTTCTTGCAGCCTATGACCTGGATGGCTGCATGTTTCTGTGGGAGTTCTGTCTGGGTTCCTACATCCATTCTGGCAAGTGCAGAGATCCCTGCCTTCTGCCAGGTGGAGATCATGGCTGAGCTCTCCCACGTGCCCTGCTTGAGCTTTCAGTGAGATGGCCACTGCCTCCATCCCTACCCACTGAGTGTCACTTCTGGTTTCACCGGGTTTAAATCACCTGCGGTTGCCCTGGCAACGCCCCCAGCCATGTCACCCTCTCAGCCTTGCCCATGTGAGAGCTGCTGGCTCCTGCTGAGTCTCACCAATCTGCCTCAGGTTCCGCTGGCTCTAGGGACTCCCCTGGCTGCCTTAATCTAGTGCTTGGCTACAGAACTTACCGCTGCTGCTGCTGCTGTTTTGCTCTTTGCCAACTGATCTGGCACTGCAGCTTCCTTGCCAGACACTCTAATTTGAAAGAAACAAAGAGATTTAATAATTTACTCCTTGGATGTAATTTTGCAAAGAACTCAAAAAGTGTCTTTTAAAATCTTTTGATGTGGCTCAAACTCCAGAGAATGAGACTTGTTGATGTTTACACAGTTCAGCAGTGAATGGCCTCTATTATGCTTAAGATCAAGATTTTTATCTCAGCTTTGGTTGAAGTACAGGTAGAACAACACAGAAAATTTGCAGTGTACCAAAACAAAGGTCCATTACTGCACAGAAGTAATTCCCAAGCCCCAGGAAGAGTTCCCAAACCCCTATACTTAGCCTGCATCTGTAACTCTAGCTGTACTCATTTCAGGAACAGCTTCTGATGACACAAAACTAGGAGGAGTGGCTGAAACGCCAGAAGGCTGTGCTGCCATCCAGTGAGATCTGGACAGGCTGGCGGGTTGGGCAGAGAGGAACCTTATGAAGTTCAACAAGGGCAAGTGTAGGGTCATGCACCTAGGGAGGAATAACCCCCAGTAGCAGTACAGGTTAGGGGCTGACCTGCTGCAGAGTAACTCTGAGGCAAAAGTACTGGGAGTCCTGGTGGACAACAGGCTGATTATGAGCAAGCAGTGTGGCCTTGTGGCCAAGAAGGCCAATGGCATGCTGGGGTGTATCAAGAAAAGTGTGGCAAGCAGGTTGAGGGAGGTTGTCCTCCCCCTCTACTCTGCCCTAGTGAGGCCACATCTGGAATATTGTGTGTAGTTCCAGGCTCCCCGGTTCAAGAGGGACAGGGAGCTACTGGAGAGGGTCCAGAGAAGGGCTACAGAAAACATTAGGTGAATGGAACATCTCCCTCATCCATGAGGAGAGGCTGAGGGACTTGGCACTTTTTAGTCTAGAGAAGAGAAGACTGAGAGCGGATCTTATTAATGCATACAAATATTTGAGGGGTGTCTGTCGGGGAGATGGGGCCAGTCTTTTTTCGGTGGTGCCCAGTAACAGGACAAGAGGTAATGGGCACAAGCTTCAATATAGGAAGTTCCACTTAAACATGAGGAGGAACTTCTTTACTTTGAGGGTGGCAGAGCACTGGAACAGGCTGCCCAGAGAGGTTGTGGAGGCTCCTTCTCTGGAGACCTTCAAAATCCATCTGGACGTATTCCTGTGCGACCTGCTCTAGGCGATCCTGCTCTGGCAGGGGGGTTAGATTAGATGATCCCCAGAGGTCCCTTCCAACCCCTATAATTCTGTGATTCTGTTACAGCATATGTAAAATCTTTATGCAACCAACAAAGTAAACATCAACACTGTTGTTAAGAAGATGAACATTATCTCTGTGTTAGATGAGGAAACGAGACCCATAGAATTTTAAGACATTTGACATTCAGTGTCACCTGCAGCTGAGGACAAGCTTTTGTTATCACATTTTTTCCTCCATAAGGAACCAAATAAATCACTCCTAGTAAAAATGTGGGAGGACTCTATGCAGACAACCACTGCAGAACTATCATTTTTAGGAAGTCAGAACAGCTACTGTTCTGTCTTAGTGACAGGATCCCAGCTGCTTTCACCACTGCTGAAAGTGATGAATGATCAAGTTTTATCTCATATTTTCCTTTTTATTTATTTAAAATTAACTCTTCTTAAAAAATGGAGAGCCAAAATGACTTTTCTTATGTATTCAAATATAAATAACATTATTCTATAGCCACAGAGAAATAATTTTGATTTTTTTACTACAGATATGAATTACAGACATTAATCCAGGGTCAAAATAAATAATGTTTTGGAAGCCTTTTCTTTAGCTGCAAAATATGTCTTGAACATTTTAAAAAGTCTTACCTTTTCTTTTTTTTTTACTATACTGAAAATTGTGCTTGACATATATTATTACTATGTTATAAAACTGCACACATCTTTGGATTCTAGTAGATTTTCAGCATATATTGTGATATTGAGTACAACCTAGTTACATGCTGTTAATACTGGTTTACATCAGCAAGCTACAGACCAGGCCCCTCTCTGGTCTGAATATCATCCAGAAAAAGTAGCTAACAAGTCTATTATCATTCTATAATTTATTGTAATTCATTATACACTGTATTATATTGTTATATTCTAATTTTATGTTTTGTTTTGAATACAGTCAATTGACCGTTATCCAAACTGAAGGGAAATTTTACAACTAGTTTTTTTCCTCTTTTTTTTCCACAAAAATTGTCTGAGACTGTATACATTTCTAGATTTTTTTTTTTTCCAGTCAGTTTTAAATTACCTTTACCTTGAGTACTTAGATTAGTAGGTGATTACAGGAAGATAAGGAAGACAGTACTGCAGATGATTGCCTGGATCATTACTTCCACAGTTCTGTTATTATTGGCAGAGCTGCTCATCTATTACACTATTATGAGTGCTCAATCATTAAACTTACAAAAGAAAAAAAAAATAGTCCTTAAGTTAGACTTGCAAATATGAAGGGTTATATTTTCACATGAATCCTGTACACTGAAGTCCCCAGGAAATTTTCACTTACTGCAGAGGGATCCAGATTGTATCCTAAATTAGGTGATGGCAAAGCACACTCATCCCATACAGAAAAATGGAAAAATTTTGGTTATGCTTTTTAAATAAAGTCTCCATACACCTTTGACAATTTCT
Source organism: Eurystomus gularis (assembly GCA_013400335.1). NCBI lineage: Eukaryota > Metazoa > Chordata > Aves > Coraciiformes > Coraciidae > Eurystomus > Eurystomus gularis. Next base: position 3,210 of record VZZY01014870.1, read on the forward strand.
ATGGGGAATGTAATGGGGTGCAAATATGAATATACATTTTGAGCCCAGAAGAATTAGGCAATGAGTTTGCACTAGTATACATATTGCTGAGCTTTTCATTTCAAACTACAGAATTAAACCTTCTCTTTAGGATTAATCTTTCATTGAGTCACAGAAAGTGCAAGAACACCAGTTACATTGGGATTTCTGATACTTGAATCAATGGCAGCTCTAGTCCCATTGTCTTTTGTGAAACAGTTAGCATAAGAGCTGTCTACAGAAAATAAGTTTGCATTCCCGTTGTGACTTCTCTGTCCTACCTATGGATTTCAGAGGGAAGTTTATCTTTTTAATTTTATTCTCAGAAATAGGTCACAGTGACTTCTAGAAGGTTTAGCATTAAGAAATCACTTTTCCTTTAGGAGATACAAATCTTAATGAAGAGAGCCAAAAATGTCTTACTCTTTAGAAAAGGTTTATTACTGATTTATCAGTTCATTATCCTCCTAATTTCCCCATTTATAAATCTGGAAAATCTGATTAACTCTTGGACTATCCTCATGTCACTGTCTATGCAATATTACATTAAATCCTCTGATGACTTACTAAGATAATTTCCCTGACTTTCCTGAACTCTACAGCTATTTTACATGTCCCAAGGAGGTTAAAAAAAAAAAAAAAGAGAGAGAGAGAGAATACAATAGTATAGATTCAAGGCCAAAGAACCCTAAAACTATTTGACATCATTGAGCAAAAAATTCTAAACTCTGTAGAAATTCACTTTAAATAACAACAAACATGATATATTCCTAGAAATGTTTATACGCCAGACTTAAGCCTCGCCACTATTAAAATCTATGTAAAGGTACGTGCTACCAGAAGGTGTCAAATGCTATATATCGTTCTAATTTCATATCCTCTCTAGTATCCGTCTTTCAGGAGTGGAAGAAGAGGAGGAAAAGAGATAATTTTGCTTCAAAGCCAATGAAGTTAACCCCCTCCAAAACACACACCTTTTTTCATAACGGTATTTGCTAAAACAAAGCCACTTCTTCTATTAGAAGACAAAGAGGTAAAACATCTTGATGATGCAATACAAATACATTTTAAGAATGTGTTTTAAGAATTCTTTGCCATAAACAAGAACATGCATTAGCTGCATACTTTTCACACTTGAGAATTACATCTAGTTTTTCATCCCAGTAACTTAAGCTGATACATTAAGCCTAAACAGCATAAGAAATTAGTCTTCTCAATTTATTTAGTTTCACTTCAGGGATGGTAAAGTGCTTTGCCAGCTTTTCCATTTTCACTAGTCTGAATAATGAATTGTTTTAAATGCCATTTACATTTTCTGATGAAAAGCAATACTTAAAATTTCATAAATAATAAGCATGCATAATTTGTGCTTCAGTTACTAAATTTATAATCTTTCTAAATGCCATTCAACGCATTGTTAATTTATTTTTGGCCAATAATTTCTAAATAGGTGGCTTTCTAATTTATACTTTTTCCCCCTTGGAAGTACATATCTCAAGCTTTTCTTTATCCTTTCAGTGCAAATAAAACCCAAATTATTCAATGTACTGACCACATATATTTGTATTTCAGGATTTATGGCTAATCTACAGTTCTAAAATACAATTATAATCATACTTCCCCCTTTGTTTCGTAGGGCAATTGTTAAATATAAGATAAATTAAACTTCTTTCATTTGTTAGAATTACACTGAAACTACCAAGCAGAATGGAAATTAGAAACAAAAGTTAAAATCTGTTACAATGAGTCTGATATATTTTACAAATATTATAGTGTTAGTTACCCATGCTTTCTAGCCAAAGATGATAGCTCCCATCTTTAGTCTATGGCTCTAAGCCACTTACGGAATTACTAGAAGTAAAACCAGAAAAAAAACTTGCAATGATCGTTCAAAAGTGCAATGTCCCTACTGACGTACTAAAGTTGAGCATCTGGATTTTTTTAATAAAATACTTAAATTAAGAGTTAGTGAGGGTTAAACTGGAAGCTGTATAGGATGTTATTGATAAAAATAATGGTTGCTTACATATTATTCTATTACCTCCTTCCTACACCAGTAAGTTCTGTCTGCCTTTGTATTTTTCTTACGGTTTTAGAAAATAGCTGTTTTATGAAAGGCCACAAAGGGGTGCCTAATCAAGTGATCTCCAAGTCCTTTATGTCTGTTTATAAATATATTAGGATTGATTCAGTAAATTTGGAGGAGTAACATGAGGTAATTAAAGTTGTCTTGTACTTATATTCAGGGAGCCACAATTAATAATAGCAGACACTACAGCTACTTGACCTTGCTTAGGGACTTCATCAGATGGAAATATTGTAAGATCACAGGGGGTCTCTACTACTAGATTGACTGGAAGAAACTATCCTTGAGCACCCTTCATCTTTTGCCATCAGGATAAAGTTTAGTAGAACTTAGAAACCACCCCCCCACACACACACACCCCTTTTTTTTTATTAAATGCTCTTACTGTTATTAGTAAGGAAATGTGAATGTTTATTAGAAATCATTCAGGAGTCTCCAGAGATCAGGTAGATGAACATTTATAGTGAAAGTACCATCCAATAATTTTAACTGAAGGCCTTTGGCAACTAATGCTTAATTGCTCTGGTCTGCTTGAATCTTCAGTGAACAGTGTTTCCAAGTAATTATCTCAATTTAAAATAAATGTAATTGCTAACAAAGCCATATGCAACCTGCACAGTGAATGGTTCAGTGATTAGTGACTAGAATTACACTTAAGCAATGATTCATAGTATAAGTTCAAGCTATCAAAATCATTCTGATTGCACTGCTCACTACAATGATCAGGCAAAGGCTGAAGGAATTAATTTCACTTTTGTTAAGAGAGATTAAAAGAAGTTTTTACTGATGTAATTTACTATTGTTAGATAAGAAATCAAATATCATATAATATTTTGTGAGATGAACTATCAGCCTACTCTTATAATACTTCCTAAACAAGTATTTCCTTGATTTTTATCTATTAAAAGTGTCAACAACATTGAGAAGCTTCAAAAAGGAAGTTGTTAAATGATATATTTTGTAATGTACCACAACTTTAACCTGACCCGTCCAACTGGAAAATACTAACCTCGGGAACAAAAGCAATTATAAAGAAAGGAATAATAACAAAACACGTACTTTGCTGTCTCACTTTACCAAGTTTCAATGGGTTATGTGAAAGAATCTATTGTCCATATCTGTAATATAAGCCATCCATATGAAGAGACAAATTATTTGCAAACTTATGACATACAGAAGGATACTTAGTCAAGCTTTTCACCCATATGCATTACCTCATAACCCTGAGAGTATTCAATAACACAGTTGATTATAAAATTCATAAAATTATATGAATGTGACAGGAAAAAGGAAAGAATGAGTATCATTTTACTTACCTATGACCAAATATCTATTTTGACATTTAATTTCCATAGATGCCTAGAGCAAATTATGGTTATGGAAGGCAAACGATTACATGTACTTGGAACAGAAACTTCTCAGATTTTTCTCTCTATCTCAAGTGGAGATACAAATACATAGCCACACATCTGATACCATTTCCACTAAAGTTTATGCAACTTTTTAGGGATCCAGAATCAACTGAGTCCATACACAAGCACTGCATTATCTTACAGAACATACATAGTAACAAACAACTCACAACAAACATGTACTTGCTAAGCAGTAGAAAATGGTGCTTGAACTAATGCTGATCTGAATTAAACACTCATCTTTTAAAGCACAGGAGCATTTGGAGCAGAGTATATTGTGTATGTGTTAGCACATATGTATATTTGATAGGAAGGCTGGACCAAAGAGCACTCTTTGAATCACATAGAGCATTAGAAATTGTTCATAGAATTGTACAATCATTTAAGTTGGAAAAGACCTCTAGGATGATCAAATCCAACATTCATCTAACATCTCCCTGACTCCTAGACCACATCCTGAAGCACCACATCTACTCTTTTTATGAACACTTCCAGTGATAGTGACTCCACCACTTCCCTGAACAACCTGTTCCGATGCCTAACCAGACATAGCAGTATGTAACTTCCTCACCCTGGCTCGTGGCTTTAATCATGATTAGTACAGTGACAGAGTGGAGTTCACATGACTTTGTTTTTCCAGCTTCAGAGCAGGCTTGAGCAAGAGCAGCGCAGGCCTCTCTGCCTGAACACAGCTGCCATGAATAGCTGTTATTTAGACACATTTGAAAGCTGTTTCACGCTTCTGCAGTGATACAGCTGTTTAAAACCAAGCAGAATTCACAGTTTGCTAATAATGTGGTCAGAAGTACTATGCCTTCCTGATGTCTTGTTAGGAGAGATGTAGCACACGCTGCAAAGAAGTTATTTTCCCTTAAAGCTTTTAAATATAGTTGGTGTTAATTATGAGTACAGTTTGTATTCAATACATTCCTATTTCAATATAAAGTTACAACATCAGTTAAGAAATGTTCCCTATTTGGGAGTATCTCAATTCTGCTATAAACAAACTGGCTGCTTGAGAAGAAAATAAATGAATAAGAGATTCAGGCAAAAGAAGTAAAATACAGATATTTAAATAACTGTTAAATGACACAGCTGCTACCAAACAGTTGAGCAGGTACTTCTGTAAGTAGAACATTGTTTCAGTATCTTTCACACAGATCCCTGCACCTGCACAGATGTCGTTTAAAAATAACAGGTACCTTGCACAAGTGGAGGATGTGAACATGCAGAGTAAATGCACAGTTATCTGAGTGAAACCAAGAACAATTCACTGTCTCTGTAGCTGCAAATTACTGCTTAATAGTAAAATTAAAGTAAACAAAGTCATTATCTACTTTTCAAGATTTGGAGCAGGGCTGGCCACCAGACAAGTAACAGATGCTCTCTTTTGACACCTCTCCCTTCCTAAAGGAGAAAAGAAAGGGAATAAGGCAGAGAGACTTATGGATCGGAAAAGAAAACTAAAACAGCTTTAATGAAAGTAATTATAATAATAAAATAGAATATATGCAAACATATACAAAACCAATATCAAACCCAGCCCTCGTGATGGCAGTTACATCACTGATGCTGTGGAGCAAGCGCTCCAGAAGTCGCAGACTGGACTCAGTGGCAGACTGGAACCAGATTCAGGAGCTGGACTCTGGAACTGGATTCAGGAACACACAGACTGGGATTGAAGCCAGAATGGACAAAGTCCTCCTTGTACACCAGCCATTGAAGAAGAGAGCTTGACCCTCGTGATCCCTCAGCTTTATACTGATTATGACATATGTGGGATGGAATGCCTCGTTGGTCAAAATATAAGCATTTAGGGGAGGCCTGGCATATTGATTATATTATGCTCTCACAGACCCACCGGGGCAAGTACTATGTACTTACAATGGTGAAAGCAATCACCAGCTAGCTGGAAATGTATCCAGTGCCCCATGCCACTGCCTGGAACACCATCCTGGGATTTGAACAACAGATGTTATGGAGACATGGCACCCCAGAAAGAATCAAATCAGACTCATTTCTGAAACAAACGCATAGAAGCCTGGGCCAAAGAGCATGGCATCAAGTGGGTATATCNAGTAGTGCACACGAAGAATGTATTAAGGAAGATGATCTAGATTAATCCTGCTTGAGGCAAAGACGAACACATTGATGGGATTGCTTTTGCTCAAGGACTTGGGTAAACCTGGTAGGTGATGTGGGAGGACGGAGGGGTCCAATGTGTACCTCAAAGGGATTCAATTTTGGGTGAGAACACCCAATGAGTTAAATGGTATTATATTAATTATTAAATATTTCTGCTGGACATGATGTAGGTGTTAAAGAACAAAGCATGGGTAATGTACTGGGTTCAGCTAGGATAGGGTTAATTTTCACCAGAAGCTGTGAGGGGGCCACAGCCAGGATAGACAACTGAACCAGCCAATGGGATATTCAATAGCATACTGCCATGCCTGCTCTATAAGGGTGGAGGGCAGGCTAGGAATGGTGTGTGGGTCTCTGATGAGGGTCATTGATGCAGCTCAAGGCAGTTTTGCAATTTATATCACCTGCTTTATGTATTGTTTCATTACTATTATCACAAATAAATGTGTAATGTTTATCACAAATCATAAATCCTATGTAACATCAAATATCTTCAAGTAAGCATATTTGATATTAAACATTATACCCTCCACAAGTAGAATATCTAAAAGAACCTGGTCAGAGAATTTGACTCTGACAATCCCATCATCCTACCCTATTTTAATTTGTAATAAATTAAATTATTTTATTTACCCAGGTCAGTTGTGTTTTGCCCATGACAGTAATTGGTAAGGAATCTCCCAACCCATGAGTGTTTCCATTTTATTACCTCCCTCACGCTGTTGAGAAGGAGTAGGAGTGAGAGAACACTTGAGTGGGCATCTGCTCAGCCAAGGTCAACCCACCAGAAGGACCTCCATAGAGAAAGGGCAAGTAACACCACAAACTAAACAGTATAGTCTTGATTATTTTGATTTAAGAATTGAATTTTCCAGCTATAAAGAGAAAAATCTGACTTGCAAACCAATAATGAGATGAATATAAAGCATTCAGCAAGCAGATCCAGCACAGACTATTATTCTCAACTGTTGGTGGAAGACTTGTCAAGTGACCTTGTTGTTGCCTTTGAAACCCTGTTCCATTGTAGCTGAGTTCCACTGCTTTGTACTTCAATCCATATAAAGGAAAATGTAAATGAGACTATAAGAAGACTCTGTACCAACTCAAGAAAAGAAAAGAGTTAAAATTGAAATATCACTGCATTTCTTCCTTGCTCAGGACCTAGGGATATTGTATCTGACTATTCCAAATGGGATTATAAATCATGCTGTAGAAATTAACTAACCCTCACCAATCATTCACTGCTTTAGAGCATTTGTCTTCCTATGGATAAGATTCCATAAGTAACAAGACTTACTAGGATATACATATATTAAAAAGAAAAATGCATTAATGCATAGGCTAAGGTGAATGTTCACTTTTACACATAATGACGTTAATGCTACAAAATCCATAACAACTTACATCTAAAATTCTATTACTACATTATTGAATAATCACTTGAACTTTAAATTTAGTTGAGAATGATCTGAATGATTCAAGTACTTTATCAATTTATTCTATAATACCTTGCCTGTCAAAATGAAGGGATTGGAAAGTATTCTTTACTTGAGCAGTAGAAGTTCTTTTTTGCCCGGTTGCCCTTGAAAATATGTATAACAATCTTAATTTTATGTTAGGAAAAATAATATATATTGAAGATAACAATTAATAATATTTCAGGTATTTAATATAGCTTTTAAAAATATACATTCTTATAGCAAACAATTTTATATCTATTGGTTTTATTTTACTAGTGCAATACACATTGATGAAAGCAAAATCTTTCTAATGTAGTACTAGATCACATCACAATCTGGATCCATATTTACTAAAACTGAGTGCTTGGAGAAGAACATGGACCCACCAAAATATATATGAACATATTGTTCTAGCCAGTATTTAACAACCTATCTGCCAGAAATCTCAGTCACAGAAGGAGTTTCTCTTTAGTCTCATGTCTTATCTGACAACTTCTCTACCTAGTTAGGAAAACACATGTATCAGCTAAACCAAATTCTTTATATGCTCTTAACTAGAACTGGCTGGACAGATGTGGTAGGAAGAATTTCCCTGAGTCATAACACAGGATTTTAGAGCCACAGCCCAAAGTAATCTTTTTATATTTATAGTATTTTTATTGCAAGGTCTAGTTGTTATTTTAGTCTTGTGGTTGTCTTTGGAAATAATAACTTTCTCAAGGCCTTATAAAATTTACATTAATGACACGGCTGTATACAATGCAACACATGAACATTAAAACACATAAACATTTATCAAATCATGGAGAAAAAGAAAATATTTCTCCTAACCTAAACCTTAATTCTTTGTTCAAATTAGGAAAGTATTTATTTCAGTCAGGTCCAAATTGGGCCTGACATGAATCTTCGTACAGAGAAGGCTTTGTATGAAGGATTTTACCAGAACTTCCCTGACAGAAGGGAAAAAACCCAACAACAATCAGAGATGACAAAACAAAATGAAACCCAGAAAAGTAATTAATTATACCACCTGCAATAGTGTGACACCACATTGAGTATAGATGGAACACAGTATGATTTTAAGAACATTGTTGAGGAATTTGTTTATAAAGAGAAAAACAAATGAACAAACAAGCATTTTCTCTGTGACGTAACGTCAACCTCTTAGGTGCAAAGTGTCAGCCTAGAGATGCTAAGATTTTTACTCGGAAATTGCCAAGCTTTCTTAACGTGGATCTCTATCTTGCTGGGTTTAACTTCCTTAGTTTTCACTTGACTTGACTAAACTGCATAAATTTCAACTTGTGAAAATGATTTGTTCAGTTTATTATTCGTGTGGACATCATTCTTAACTCTACATATTGTAGAAAAGACAATGAGCTATAATTCCTACATTTACACAAAGATAAATCTGCAATGTGCACATATGCAGGTACACACATGAAAGTGTTTGTGTCTTCTAAGAAGCTGGATGTATAAAGTAAGCAGCCAGTAACACTTATATTGAAAAATTCAATTTCATTTTTGATGCTGATCATTTTTAGAGATATTTCCAATGAAAGCTGGACATTTTTTTCACTATCTCAACCTCTCAGAATGAAAAACATTTCAGTCAGCTGACCAGAAAGCACTATAGTTGCATTGCCTAAATGACCCCACGCCAAAATGTGTTTAAGATCAAAGAATGTCTTGCTTTATTGAGAAGATTTTTAAATTACACTTACATCACTGTTAACAACAAAATCAATCTATTTAAACTTTTATAAAGTGTTGGGGTAAAGCTTTTTTTGTTTTGTTGCTAAAATATGTGTAGCGTTTATGCTCACTATGCTTCACTAAGTTATTTGCCCAAAAAATATTGATTCAAATTTATTTTGAATGGAAAACTGTCCATATACTTGCAAACCTTTCTCTACTGTAGTGTGTTACCCCTGCTGATAATAGACCCACCTAAAGAAATCACACTTTGTAACCTTCAAGGAGTGAGTATTTATTATTTTGTGTTCTAGTAGTATCTTTTGTATGTACTTCTCTAAAGGACTATACCCTATGTATTCTTCTCAATGCATCACAGACAGGACTATTCAAAGATATGGTTATTTTTAATCTTCAACAACCGTATTTTTTCAGCAGACCTACTAAATTACATGATCAGACTTTAATTAACTTTGGGATGAAACATATACAGTGTTTTTTTGATTTATAACAGAACACGATGAAAATGTGTCCAGACAGTGCTTTGATTGCATCAGATGAATGCTCATTATTCTACTTTCAATGCAGATTCAATTCTCCTTTCAGTCACAGTACTGAATTGCAGGGGTGTGGTGGAGAAAGAAAGAAAGAAAAGTTAAAAAACTTTACTGAAAAAAAAAGAAAGGGACAAAAACTGTTACCCATGTAAGTACTTAGGAGCTGAGCAATTTGACACCAGCAATCATCATCTTCACATGTGAAACTGATGAGGTGATTTTATAATTATACCTCAGGCTCTCACAGGCATACAGTCACAAAAATCAAGAGCCTGTAAGTGACAACGAAATCCAGTCAACTTTATCTACTGGCAATGACTAATTAAACTGAAGAAAGCTGGATTTTGCAAGGATTTTGGTACTATCTACAGCATCACAGCAAGACAAGAGTCGGTATTTGACCAGGACAGAAATAAGAAAGCAGCTGCAGTGCTAAGCGTAGAAGACAATTTGATGATTTGTGCCCCAGTTATGTCTCTAGTACCTCCCAAAAATACAGAGTTGAAGCTCAGAATTTCTCCCACTTCTATTTTATTTTCTTTTTCTCTTAGCAGAGAAAATTTGTTTATACTAAACAAAAAATATCCATTTAATCTTAAAGCCAGGAAATGTGAAAGAGGAAGGGAACTAACAGAGTAACTGAAAATAAACATAAATGTGATTCACTGCTGTTCTAACAAGGTGAGTCATGTTAAAAAAAAAAAAAAAAATTTCTAGCTTAGCTATTGCATCAAAAATCTTTTCTCACACAAGAGTACAGATGTCTTATACAGCTTTTTTTGAGGTATGAAAAACATTGCAAGCAATGGTTTAACTTACCTTCTTATTATTCTAACTAACAGAATAAATCTACTGATTTCAAGTATCAGATGTGAATTCTTTCTACATGTACTATGTTTTCTACCTAACCAGCTTACTCCCAAGGCCTTTACAAAAATTGCTGTTGTATTGTAGGCAAAACAAAAAAAGACTGAAGTTATATACTGCATATTTTTTGCATGGATATGATTTTAAAAAGACTAATTCATATAAAATTTATTCTTTCTTCTTTCTGGAGTCTTAATAAAACAGATATTTTAATATGTTGTATTTGTCAACAGTTGCAAATGTTTATCACCTGACAAGCTCTTCTCATATTAAATCAGAAGAGAATGCCCCACTGCATTTCAACATATATATTGATGGAGGATTTTCTTGAAGAAAAAAGGACAGGTTTTTCTTCTTTTGGAAGAAAAAAGGACATGGCTTTTCAGTGCCACAGAGGATATAAGCAAACCAAGAAAAGCAGAATCTTATTCTTAACTAATTTTGGAGAGTGAAGAAAGAGAAAAAAGTACTATAAGAACTTCATTGTGGGTACTCCCCCCTCAAAAATAACTCAACAAAAAAATCCAACAAAAACCCTGAAGGCAATTATATGCTTTAATAGCCATAGAGGATTTCAAATATTTAATTTAACATAGATAACAAAGTATTTAGCAGGGACACTCCAAAAGGCAAAAAGTATGTGACTCATATAATAGAGAAATAAATCTGAGAATAATGACTTCAGAAACTCTAGAAATTAAACATTAATATGTTTTCATTTCCAAGAAAAATAAAACAAGATATTACTAATAATCCAATTTGTGAAGGTCAAAACTGTTTAAATAATTACATAAACATAGAAATTTAGTCCAAGACTGGCAACAGTAAATTGCAAAGAAATTTCTTAAAGAGCCCATTTTAAATTATGATACAATCTTGATTTTGTACAAAGACTTACCTTGCAAATTAACTCTAGACCAACAGCAAGAACAAATACTTTATCCATTTGTTTTACTATCTATCTTACAAGAACAGGAAGCTTTACTTTTCAGGAATGCTTCTGTTTAAGTGGCTAAAACATTGGCTTTGGGAAGGCAGTCGATTTTATCCAATAAAAATTAAAAATTAAATAGGTCCATATTTAATTAATATGCTGATCATTCTGTAAAAGCTTGTCTTCTATTTCTATCACCAAGCAAAAGAGGTATAAAGGGAGAACATTTGAAACTTATAGAAATCGGAAGTGTATTTGGTAGCCTATCTGAATAGTATTTGGTTATTTATGAGTTCATCTTTGATGAGAATTCAGCATTAAGAACTTAGGTTTAAAATGAAAATTAAAAAAAAAAAACAACAGCAAAAGAGGAACATTAAAATGAGGAATGAATATAACTTCTTGGATTTCATTTCTTTCTGACCTACATTTGAGAGAGGAACTCCTTCTCTTCATAAATGAGGACCACTATATATATAGCCGAAATAATGATTGCATTTTTTGCTGTGTTGTTAGCAAAAATTTATCAATTCTGTGAAGCATTGCAAAAACATCACAAAGAACCAGGCCCAAACAAGAAATAGGTCAGGTAAAAAATTCTCAGCAATACTGCTAGAACAAATGTTAAAGCTTACAACATTAAGATTTAAATAAATCCATCCCTTCAAATACAGCTTCATTAGTCAAAGGTATTCTTCCCATTCTGTAATTTATGATGAACAATACACAAGTAGGAGAATGTATTTGTATACTACTGCATTACTTTAATAGGATACACAAAACTCAAGTTTCTGATACTGCTGAACCTCTGGCCAAACAGCCGAAAACTCCTCCCCTGGCACACCCAGAAAAGAGGGATGGGAGCTTGTACAGGTAAGAACTAGCAGGAGTAAGAGATCTCCCCCAAAGCCTGAGGTGCCCCTGCAGAGCCACTTCATGGCTCTGCAGACCAAAGAGGGAAAAAAGGTTGAAGCAGGTAACACCCCAGAGCTGAGGGAGGCAGCTAGATTGGCCCCCTGTATAACAACAAGTGCCACCAAGAAAAAGAGACAAGTGATAGTAGTGGGTGACTCTCTTCTGAGAGGTACAGAGGCACCTATTTGCTGACCCGGCCCATCGTCTAGAGAAGTTTGCTGCTTCTCGTATCAAGGACATCACAGAGACTCCCAAACCTGGTACATCCCACCAACTACTATGTGTTGCTGCTGTTTCATGTGGGCACCAGCGACACAGCCAAAAGCAACCTCAAGAGTATCAAGAAGGACTACAGAGTCCTAGGAGCAGTGGTGAAGGACTTGGGGGCCCAGGTAGTCTTTTCATTGATCCTCCCAGTCAAAGGGAACAGGCTTGAAAGGGCCAACTAAACTGGGAAAATTAAAAAATGGCTGCAGGTGTGGTGTTGCAGCCAGGCCTTTGGCTACTTGGACCATGGGACTCGCTTTGAAAAACCTGGTCTTTGGGGGCTGATGAGGTCCATTTTTCAGAGAAGCAGAAGAACATCTTTGGCCAAAGGCTTGCCAATTTACTAGGGAGGGCTTTAAACTAGAGTTGCCAGGGGAGGGGATCCTCAATTCATCCCACATAAAGGCCAGTGCCAGAAATAAATGCCATGGTCCTCGAGAAGGATCAAAGACCAATGAGAGAGCACATGAAATGCAAGATAATGGATTCCAGACACTAAATATTTCAGCCAGTAAGTCCGCTTCAATGGGGGCCTGACTTAAAAGCCTCTATGTAAATGCACAGA
>VZZY01014872.1:0-68933 GCA_013400335.1 Eurystomus gularis
GCTGTCCACCAGCGGGAAATTGTTCAGACACTTCTAAAAGAAACAGTGGAGCAAACGTATATTAGGCTGTGATGTTTTTACCCTTCTGAGAAAAGGAACAGCTTTGTGGGTTTTTTTGGATTTTGAGGAGTAAAAAGAAAAACACTCTCCTTAGATGTTTGTCGGCCCAAAATACACCAGTAACGTCAATGAATCAGATGGGAACAAAATAAGCTCACTGAGAAAAAGATTGTTACTTGTCAGCAACTTCATCTCCTGTCACGCTCATGGCCTTCTCAAAAAGTCCCCAAGGTCTTTTTTAGCATTCTTGAAAAGACCGTGATGTTTGGGTTCTTCCTTATCACCACACACTCAGTCTTTCACCCATTGCAGAGCTTTTGCCGTTGATTTCAGTGATAGCAAGATGAGATGCTAAATGATCTAACAGCAATTCAAGACCTGGTTCCGGTTGCTGAACTTATAGCTGGTAGAACTTCCTCACCAGAAAGCCCGCTGAGTCAGTAGAATAAATCTGAAAGTCAATGTTAATTGTTAATGTTAATGATGTTTTCCGTAATGTTTGACTGAGCTGAGCTACCTTATGGATTTTATGATTCTAGAAAAATTGTGACATATAACTTAAAAATGTATCTTCTTTTATTTTCACGTATGCTGGTTTCACACCAAAGTTGAAGGCTAGGTAAGGCTACCAGACATGACTTGGCTATTCGAGAGAGGACCAAGGGCTGGGTTTATTATTGCATGCATGGAATAGCTCAGAGTTACTGCTTAATATATGAAGCTTGCTATAATTACCATGAAAGCACCTGACTAATCCTTTTTTAGGGGGTTGTGTGGAGGAGTTAGATCTATAAATAATTTCTTTCTGATTTTGAGAGAGACAAATGCCAGCACATACATCATCCATGTTCTGTTCCCTTGATTCCAGAGAGAGTGGTGTATCTAACTTTATACATGCAAAGTTTTCCGTAAAATTCCTACTGAATTTAGAACCCTGAAAAAACAGGACAGACATGCCTGATTCTGAGCACTATATGTGACATACCTAAGTACATCTAACACACCTTGGCGAGCAGGTAGGTATGCAACAAACATGACTGTACTTTACTAGCACAAATTAGGGAGTCGGATTAGAAACCTCAGAAATCCTGGTCGGAAGTTCTAATAAACCTTGGCAGACTTGATAGGTGAGTGGAGACGTTGTGCTGCTGTGTTGCAGTTGATGGAGCCATCACTTAAATCCGTTTAAAACCTGAAGCACTTCATAGAGCTTTTGTCCTGCGACAACTGCCAAAATGGAGTTTTAGGTAACTTTTATGTGTATACAACTTTGGAGAAGCGTTGATTTCTGTAATTAGGAAGCAGATTGTCTTTCTCTGCAAATTAGTGCCACTTCTTTTGCAGAGATAACTTTATACCTCGTTTTGTTTAATTCCCATCCCTCTGCATCTGCGGCTGGAATTGGTACCTGCGAGTCCCCATGCTTCTTTTGCAAAGACAACTTCATACCTCATTTCATTTCGCTGCCATTTCTGCTGCTTCAGCGGCTTGGCCACCACCTGCGAACGCCGGTTGAGCTGTCAGAATCAGGCAGGCTTTTAAGAAAATGAGTTTTGACATTTCCTTTTTTTTTTTTTAATCTCAAGATGATCTCTTGGTTTTTAATGACTTACTTTTTGACTTGGGAGCTTTCTGAAGGTTCCCAGAGTGTCAAGCAGGTGGCAGCAGTGCCACGTCAGAGCGGCCCCGGCCCCTCTCCCTGCCATCAAGTGTTAATGCCATTGGCCAATCAGTGCTAAGATGATGGGAGGTAATTGGGTAATTGTATTTTACTGATCACAAGCAGAGAAAAGAAAGGGGGGGGGGAGGATAGAGGGGGGGAAAACAAAAAAAAGAGAAAGAGGGGAGAGAACGGAAGGGATGAAGGAGGAGTGTAGCCAGCAAGGCTGACCCCGGGACATGTGGGTGCCACTGAAAGGTGGGGAGTAAGAGAAAGCAGAGCGGCAGCAAAGCGGAGCTACTCCCAGCAGCAGCAACAGCAGCCGCTGTCAGTACTGGATATATACATATATGCGTACGTACGTGCACACACTGGGAGAATTCACGCCAGAGCCGATGGGAGGGAGGCAGGGTTTCGGCTGTGCAGAGGGCTCTGCGTTTCAGGGATGAAACTAAAAGAAGCGGCTGCGCTCCTGGGAATGTGTCATCTCGGAAGGGAGGGAGGCAGGAAGGAAGGAAGAAAAGGGGGAAGATAACTGGCTTGTGGAAGAAGATGGGAGCCTAACTCACTGCTGCTGTGCAGAAAGGGAAATCCAACTTGTGGATCTGAAATACGCCAGGCTGAGCTTGGAGATGAGAGCAGACCTGCACTGAAATAGAGAAAGGGAGGAAAAGGGAGGCAGAGACTGGAGAGCTTTTATCCTTCTTCCTCTCTCTCTTTTCCTCTCTCTCCTCAAAGAAGAAATAGAAGTTTACCTGGCTCGGTGCTGCTGGATCTGTATCGCTGCTGGACAAAAGATGGAGAGGAAGCCGAAATGAAAAGCAAAGGGTGCTTGTGAAATTTGCAGCTAAGAGGACAAATCACACCTCCCCGGGCTTCTTTTGTGCCCCGTCGGGGGAGTTTTAACATCAGAAAGATTTTCAGAAGTGTGGGGGGCAAAGGGGAGAGTGGGCGTTCGAAACACCCATCCTAAGTGTTTAAAAAATAACGAGGGGATGGATTTATTCTTGACAGCTGGTGGGAACCTTGAATTTTTCCTACTCCCTCCCTCCTTCATTCCATTTAATGTGAGATTGTGAAAATGCAGAGGAGTTGGAAGGAAGGCACAAGGATATAACGTGGAGTTTGGAGCAAGGAGAGAGGGTGCTGATGCTGTGGATTGCTGGCTTCTTGCTGAAATCAAAAATCCAATTGCGCACTGGGTTGTGATTGGAAATCTAATCAGATCTTTGGAGAGGGGGGAGAAAGACTAAAAGTTTGTTGTTTTGACAGACATAAATAACAATCTAAATGCCAAAGGAGGTTATTTTCTGAAGGAGTGTGGAGGATAGAGAAGAAGAAGAATGGGAATCCCTGTTCTAATGTGGAGACACATGGATTGGATAATTGATAGCGCAGCAAAGAAGGGGGAAGAAGAAAATAGCCTGGCAAGACCTGGATCTTAACAGTCACAACAAAATTACATTAAAAGAATACAGATGGAGGGTTGCCTAAAAAGAAATACAGCCCTTTCTGCTCTCCAGAGAAAAAACAAATAGTGAGCAATGGAGAGCAGCGGAGCCAGAGAGGCAGAAAACCTCAGAAGAAGGAAACTAGGGAAAGGATCCACAGTGGAATGAAAAGTTTCAGAAGGGAGAAGGACCCTTCATCGTCTCCAAGGATTTTTGTTTTTTTCCTGTTATTTTAAACCACTCTTCTCCAGTGAAGGCAAACACCAGCATTACCACTACAGCAGTTTTAAGCTGAAAAGTTGAAAGCCACAGAGAAAATAAAGGACAGAGAAGAAGAAAGCAAAATTGCCGGAGGGGGAGAGTTCAGCAATGTTGGGTTGGATTGGCACCTGTATGGACTGAAATTGCTGGGAAATTGCAATTGGATAGCCTTTATTTTTATTTCCTTTCTTGCTTTTTAATTTTGGTTTGGTTGCTGAAATGAAATAGTTTTCTGACCCCTCCCCCACCTGGGTTTTTCGTAACCACTCGGATTTCCAGCTGGATAGTCTTTGAGGATACTGTAAGTAGACTTTCCATTTCATGATGTTTTGGAAAAGGAAATATGCCCCATTTGCCTCTCTTCTTTCCTCCTTATCCTTCTTTTCCTGGTCTTTTCCCCCTCCCGAATAAAGGATCCGACTGGATTTTGATAATGGCTGGAAGGGGGGCGGTTGGGAAGGGAGAAAGGAAGGAACGAGGGCAGAACTGAATTCTCACAGTAGCTCCAATGTTTCCATTAGTGAAACTCTAGCCTTAGTAGGATGTTGCAGACGTCTGCCTGCCTGGCTCTACAGCGTTTGTAAATGTTGACTAGCAAAGAAAGCTGTTGAGAAAGCCCCTGCAGTGAGGTGGGGGGTGCTGCCCGCTCGCCCAGTCTGTACAAACGGATGCAAGTTG
This sequence comes from Eurystomus gularis, assembly GCA_013400335.1. Classification (NCBI taxonomy): domain Eukaryota; kingdom Metazoa; phylum Chordata; class Aves; order Coraciiformes; family Coraciidae; genus Eurystomus; species Eurystomus gularis. The sequence goes on from VZZY01014872.1 coordinate 4,111, forward strand.
CATAGAATTGGATACATGGAGGAGGTTTCTGCCGGTATTTATTTATTTATTAAGCATTTAAAATCGAGAGAGGCTCTGCTTTAAATGCTGGCATCCAGTCTGACATTGCAGATCAATATGGTGTATTAGCAGGAGAACTGCAAAATCCAGCAGGGAGGGGAAGGATGGCTTTTGGCGGGAATGGGGGGTGTAGGGCAAGGGGGTTTGATGGATTTTGAGGAGGCAGGTCTGAGAGAAATGGCACGTTTTATACTCCATTGCTAATAAAAAGCAGTAGCAGGCAGAGAGAGGACATTCTTCTATGGAAGGGGAGTTGAGGAAACTGCTGTACCGGCTACCCGTGCCCTCCAGATCTCCTAGGAAATTCTCTGTGATTTTGTGGCGAATCCTTCAGGCTCCCCATGGACTTTGGTGGCAGTTGAAGGAGATTTACTTTGACTGGCAAGCAGTGAGAGGATGCTGTGGTGTTAGGAGGTTTTTTTGTTATTATGCTGATAAGGAAAATAATTTAAAAGTGGCTTGTAGATGGTGGGGTCCACAGTTCAGCAATGATGTGTGACAGACCAGTAAATGTCTGTCCTGGAGAAGTGTGGTTTAGGGGTGTGGAATAAAGGGAGGATGATACGGTGTTTAAAATAGAGGTCCTTGTTTTCCTGTGGGGAAACTTCTGTCCCCTCTCCTGGCACGATTGCTCAACTTGTAGATGGGGAGTTTTCTTTCTCTTTCTTCCCCTTCTGTCCTCCCTCACCTCTGCCCTCCTCAACCTTGGCCTTCACATGTAGAGGCTCCACCTGAAAGTATTAGGCCAACACTGCTGGAGGAGGAGAGGGAGAAGCAGGTAATTAAATGAGCCATTGAACAGAGGTGGGTATTTTTTGGCAGGCAAGGTGCAGAACTAGCTTTGCCACTCACTTTTCTCTCGCTGCAGTATTCTGGAGGAGGGGAAAGAAGGCAGGGATAGGAGAGGTGTTGGTAGTGCTGGATTTTAATGTTTTTTTCTGGCAGCGTTTCCCTCTTCACAAGCTTCCTGCCTGAAACAACACAAGCCAGAGCACCAACTTCCCTGGATAAATACATAAATAAATATTAGCATCTTCCTTTCCCCCGCTTTCTCCATTCATATCACCACTGTTACTTCATGTAAATGTCCTGATTCTTTTGGCACAATAGAAATGAGACCTTCTGCCTCTCAGATGTGTCCTATGCTCTTCTGATTGGAGGTCATGCCTCTTAAACGTTGGCTACTTGCAAAGGATTAAGATTTAGGGTGCAATTCTGCTCCTAAGGAAGTCTCTAGGAGTTTTTGTTTGGCCACGCGAACAAATCAGACCCTTTGTGCTGTTATGTTTAGGAAAAGGAGGAAGCAGGCACAGCAAAAAATGTTCCTTCCAGCTCCTATTACTCTCATCTTTCTCAGCACAGCTAAATCAGTTTAGTATGAAGTGCTTTAGCCTCACTTGTTTCTCTGGGCACACGTTTCCTGGTGGGACACTAAATGGGTAATAAGTTTGTCAGGATCTGAAAATAAGCACAAAACTCTGTTCTGCTTTCCTTCATGTACCATTGTAAGTCTGTGCCCTATTGTGGGCTACACTTACATCAGCAGTTGCAGTAATAGAGCAGCTAAATTTATGTTAAGCTGCTGCTCAGTAATTACCGAAGGAAAAAGAAGCTGGCTAAGGAAAAGGCATCTCGAAGCTTTTCCCTGGATTGCTGTCAAGTGAGCACATAAACAGAAAATTTGACAGAGCAACTCCAGCTTTTGACAATAGAAAGCTGCTGTAGGTGCCTCGTTGGTTTGCATGATAACCAGCAGGATGATTTTCTTGATGCAAGAAGGAAGCACTGGGAAAATTTAGCCACCGGTTTGGGCTGAAATAGGCAAACCTTGTCAACATTAAAAAGGTAGGGATGGGTGTCTGCTTCTAAAGAGGCAACAGTTTCACACTTCAGTGAATCATTCACTTAATACGGTAGCCAAAAGACACATGGAACAACCCAGTGTTTAACTCCTTCGATCTCAAAAGTGGGAACGAGTCCTGCATTTCTCAGCACTTGTGCTGGGGCTTATGCAGAGCCCAAAGGCCTGATCATAAAATAAATGTTCCAAAACGTCAACCCAAACACCCAGCTAAATGAGGAGCAGCAAATCTCCTCAAGCAGAGGCAGGAGCTGGCATTTGCTGCCTCTCCACTCACTTGTGCCTGAGCAGACATGTAGCATTCAGCAGCATACCTGCTCCTGTGGGCTGTCTCCTCTTCACTCCATGGACAGGCCTTTTGGTGATGACCCCAGGCAGCTGCGATTTTGGCACTGTACAGAACCATTATGTGTCTATTTAAGCACCGAACACTTGTACAGAAGGAAAGAGAAAGCGGTATTGGAGGGTCCTGCTCCATTTGTTGTGGTGGTTCTCCAGAAGGTCAGAGATCACACATCTCAAACATCAGGTATTCTTGGCAAACCAGGGGTTAGTAATGCAAGGGGGCCTGTGGCCTGTGTCTTTTCACCTGTCAGGAATGATCTGCGCTGATCTGTAGTAGGAGCAGGTTCAGTTTGCTGGAGCAGCACATTTTGTGTCACTGTATCTCCCAGCCATATAGCACTGATGAGTGAAAAATGGACTTTCAGACTGGGCAAGACCCAAGAAAGAATGCTCTAGATCGTGGGCCCATACAAGCAACTGAGTGTGACTGGAGGGAAAGAAAGGGATTCCTGAGGTGCTGCTGTGGCTTCTCACATACAGGCTTTAAAATTATTTGCCTGTGACCTAAAAATCTGTCTCCTGTTTGACGTGAAGATTCTCGCTGCAGCAACATGTGACAGGGAGGTTTTGTGAGGGGCTCAGGACAGGATTTTCGCACATTTTGAGAGGTCTTGGTGCTGGTGAAAACTCACAAGCCAAGCTGTCCAAGAGTGAAGTTGGAATGTATTCACTGAAGGAGTGCACCGTGCAGAACCTCCACCGCGGTCTTGCCAGTATGCCTTCCCTTTGGCTTGGAGATACCCCTTCAATACTGATTGCTAGTGAGGGAATGAGGAGAGAGAAGGGTGCCAGAATTAGTGCCGCTTGCAGACCGGGAGGAAAATTACTCTGAAGAAATGCAATTAGCACCCACCAAGTAATTTCTAGAGTAGTCAAGCTGGCTGGACTTTGGGCTACTATTAGCAGAGTCTCCTTCTGCCTCCCCATCTATCTCCTTGCCAGCTGCTCTGTGAAAATCATAATGAAAAACAAGCCTCCTTCAGTTATAAAGTGTTGTCCCCGCAGGACAACCCAGATGAGAAGGATTTAGTAATAGCAGGAGCCACGGTGGTCTGGAAAGCAGCCTTGCAGCATGCTTGGGTCTAGCAGCGTGGGAAAGGAGCTGCCCTTAGAAAGGACCCTGCCTTTGCTTGCTGTAATGGCAGAAAACATTGGTACTTGGCTTGTGACATTTTGGAGTGCTTTGTTTAATTCTGTTACTCAGCAAAGAAGGGTATCTCTTCTTTAGCTGTACTGTCACAGTCATCTTTTCTGTTGCGGAATAGGAATGGGGCTGCAAGAGTGAAGGTGAGCGTGCTAGTGGTGTGTTTTAACTGCGTATTCACAAGCTGCAACACACAGGAGTGAATTAACGTGTAGTTCCTGGAAGGGGCCTGGATCCTTTGCAATCTGTTAGAGGAAAAGGCAAAAATCAGGCACTTGTGCATGCACGCAGTGAAAGAGAATCTGGATTTACATTTGGTATCCAAGGAAGCGAGAGCAGAATCCTGCGGGGCTTTTTGTTCATTGTTTAAATGTTGCCATAGCAATATCTCAGGGCACAAGTTACATGTTTTCCACTTCTGGAGTTGAGCTTTTCTTCCTTCTTTTTCTGTTTTTCTCTCTCTCTTGATCTGCACAACAACTGGGGGATCTCCCCAGAACTTTGCACAGCGATAGGAAAAGGTGTTTGAAGGCTGGGGTATCTCCTTGCGTGTTCTTCCCTGTCATTTGCTAATACGTTGGAAACCCAGTTAGGAGGAAATTGTTGGATAGAAGTGGAGTGTGAGGCTCTTGTTGTTAGGACATCGAGCATATTACAATATTTTGTGTAGCGGTGATATGTTAATTGGATAGCTGCAGGCAAGCAAAGTGTAGCAGTCGCTGACAATTAGGAACAACGAACTTTCCAGGACTGAATCTATTCCTTGGGCAGATTAAAATGCATTTCAGGTGCATACCAGGGCTTCTGTAAATTTAAATACTAACACCACTGTAAGAACTCTTGAAATTCCGTTTTCACAGTGCTGAGGCAAGATTTACCCTTGCTGCTTGTGAAAGGGAGAGAGGCAGCATCAGACCACTGAATAAAATCTCCCGTAGTATTTGCTGCAGAGCTTGTACTTGTTATGTCAGGACTATGGGGGAGCAATGTAACCAGGAAACCAGGAGAATTAAAAGGGAAACCAACCAATCACAAAACAAAGCAAAAAGCTCCAGCAACAATGGTTTCATGCGACTAGATTCAGCTTGCTCAGAAGTAGCACAGCAGGAAAGTCCAATGAATGAGGCTTTATCTGCAAACCAGCAGCAATTCAGAGCATTTAGTAATGCTTTTTGTGTTTGGGGGATCTCTTTTCACTTATGTGGCAGCTGTGGGATCCATGCATTCCTGTGCATTGAAATAATCCTCAGAAATATGGATGTGGTTTTCTTCCATGTTTATATGGACAGTATAATATGAACTGGCTTCCAGAAGACCCAGGAGTTAGTGTTTTTCCTTCACTTTCCATTTAAGAGTAATTGCTCTGAGGGTCAGACCTAATCCTGAAAGCCTGTGGTGGTAATTTTCAAAAACTACTAGTGTAGTTCAGATCTCCAGAACATTTTATGTTTGCTTGCAAACCTTTCTTCACTTCCATGTCAATAATCTCTCCACTCATGTGCCATGTTACATGGGAAATAGAGCCAAGCACATAAAGAACCTGTTTGTCGATGAGGGGAGTGCAGCATGAGTAATAACAGTGCAGGTTTCCTCGCTCTGCTTGTCATCCTACCACAGTCGTGATCTTAAGCAAAAGACTGCCTGAAGACTTTTAAATGGGCACTAATTTTGTTCATGTACCTTGAACGTTCCCCAGCATCTTTGAGATGGTAAAAAAGGGGATGGGGATGGGAAGTACTCACCTCACTGTGCTACTGCCCGTGCTACTTCAGTGATCAAATCACTGAAGCCCGTCAGATTCTGTGGTCTTGACTGGAATTTGAAGTAGAGATGAAAGTTTCATCATTATTGGGTCTTCATCAACTATAGACCAACATTTTACCTTCTTGCTAATCTCCAAAACCAACTAGTAGTGGACAGGTGGAAGAATGACAGTCCCTCTGTAAGCTGATTTAAGTGAGAGTTCTGTCTTGCAGAGAATTAATTAAAACAAGTGTTTGGTTTTTATTCACTAATGTCCATTTTTCTGTTCTAAGGTAGCACTGCAACACGTCTGAGATGGTTGCTTCTGTAGTAACTCTTTCATGCAACCAGTTTCATTCCTTTTGCATTTCTTTCTCTTCTGTCACTGTGCAAAGAGAAACCCAGTTCTGTTCCAGGTAACCTCAACTGGAGCTTTAGTAATTACTTCAGCAGGATTGATCCTGCTCTGTGGTTTATTTGTTTTATTTATTCCTTCTCCGCAATGAAGTACAAAACCTGTCTTCCGGAAATAAACAATAGGATAAGTATTTATATTTACAGACAGTAAAAGCTGATCCAAATGCCATTTGGAATTAATATGCCGTGGACTTCTAAATTTCTAAATGTTCCATATTCCCTTTGCAGTCCCTGATGACATGCCAGGTATTAATGCTTCTTTTTCATCAGCGTGTAATGTAGAAATTGACCTTGTTACTAGCACAGCAAAACCTCCATCTATATTAACAAAACAACATATCTTGCAAAATGTTACATTTTAGGGCTGAATTCACAGTCACAACCAGAATTTGGTGATGATGTCATCTCTGTGCGTTGACTATTCATATCAGTAACGGAATATTGTGACACATTGTAATTAAACAAAAAATGTTACTGTTTGCCTTTTAAAGGCTACAGAAGAGGGTCTACAAGGACAGAAAAGGGTTAAGTTAAGGAACCGTAGTTTTCCCTCCCGCAATGCAAATGAAGAGCAACAAAATGTATTAAATTCCATAAGCTTATTTGCCAAAGGGCATAAATGTTGTGTTAAGGGTTTTTTTTTCCTTAGCTGTTTGGTTTTACAAGACTTTTCTCTGCCAACTGCCAGTGCTCTATTTGTGAGCCCTTACTGGACAGGCAGGTTCTTCTACAAGTGCTTATATATTATTTTTCCAGAGGCAAGCTTTTATGTTTGTTACATCATTTAAAGAGCTGAGGTTCATTTTGGTTGGGGTTGTCGATGCCACAGCTACTAAAGAGGAAGGATGGTGACCCCATTAGCCTTGCAGGTTGCTCATATGCAGTGCACAGCCTACTACTTCAAAAGAGTTTTATTGCATTTAACGCCCTCGTGAATTTTGACTGTATATGGTGCAGGGAATTAAAACCATAATGGATTTCTCTTTTGAACTGGAAAGAGGTTGAAAAAAACCTCACCTTCACTGAATGTTCATGTTGATACCCTCTTTCAGTAATGCGCATCTTCCTGAGTAGTCTAGCCCTGAAGATTGCGTTCTATACATTAAGTAAAGGCCTGGAGGTATCTGTTACTGAATCAAACCATAGCAGAGGATGCCTTAGTACTTAAGTAATGTTTGATAACATGGACAAAATAATTGTATTTTTAAATGGGCAACTTCAGTTTGGAGGATATGGGTGAAAATCTCTTGCAGCAGTAGTAGAATGTCATTAAGAGTTGCGGAGGAATATAGATTATAATTTCCTGTCACAAAAGGCATCCCACCTGATTTAAGGTATCATCTAGATAAGATTTTCTTGTGACAAAGAAAGATGAAGTTGGTGGTTGGTTGCCTATAGCAAGTGAAAGATAAAATGCAGCCAATGATGCTGCTTCAGAAAAGTCTTCTAAGCCTGAGGAAAATTAGGAGAAAAATTGACTGGAGGGAACGTATAAACAGGAGGCTGTGAGTGTAAACTGGATGGTTTCTAGGAACATGTTCTTTTGTCGGAAAAAAACCCCAAATCATAAAAGAGTTCACATTGGACTATGAGTCTGACTTTGATAGGAGGGAAAATGAAGCCAAAATTTAACAATTAAAGTCAAAACAAACTAGTACATACTAGGTTAGAAAAAAAAGAGGAAAACAGGTAACAAACCCTATAAAAATGAGGACGATTGGTTTAGAATATACAAGAAATGAAGGACTGTTGCTGTTCTTGTTGCTGCTTCTATAGGAGGCATCCTATGAAGAGTCATTAGCAGTAGTGATGCAGAACTGACAGAATTATTCAATAATATTTCTATTCTGTATCTGGAAAAAGTCATTGTAAAAAATTCTTATCATGAGAAGAAAAAGCAAGTGAAAAGATAGTGTAAAACATCTATTAGGGATAAATATTTTAAAATCAACAATCCAGGTGCACTTTTCTGAAGAGTACTCCGGAGGATGTATGTAGAAAACATACCTGTGATAGAAGGGCAGTGAACCTGGTAATCATTGACCAAAGTATCAGTTTAGTCTGATGTAAATTTTAGGCAAAATAACAGAAAATCCACACAGGATTCAGCTGATAGAGAATTAAGGCAGAGGAAATGTTTAATGGCAATAGGATGGTGTGATGGTAGGTTTGGCAGATAGTGTGGGACCACACGGAGCTGGTCCACCCATGGCTCCAGGAAAGGAGTGAGCAAGCAAGGGAGCCTGCACGCGCAGAACTTGTAACCCTCGTGGCCTGTGAGGGTATCTGAGTGATATCGCTTTGGGGGATTAAGTATATAGGGGTGTTTAGAAGTGGTTATTGTTGTATCTAGTATCGTGGTTTGCCTGTGGTGTTGCTGATCCTGAACTGGCAGTGAGTGCCAGTTAATTAAATGTTGTTGGTTATGTGATGTGATTTAAATCACATGGGTTGAGAAGTTTTTCCACGCAACAGTAAATATCAGCAGTATCAAAAATAAGACAGGCGTGCAGTGATATTGGGTGCAAAATGTTATGTAAAAGAAGGACAGATACAGGATATAACCTCAGAACGAGGAACGTTCGTCTGTAAAAGCAAGTCTGAAAAGGATTTGAGATCATAACAGGCAAGAAATTCCACATGAGCTCCCACAGCGACAGTGTTAAAAACCCTGCATTGTACCACAAGATAAATAAGTAGAGAAATAGCATAGTGATTTTAACAATGTCAATGGGAAAACTGGAATGCTGTTGACATTTCAATTTGTCCACGTCTTGAAAATTATGTTGAAAAGAAGGAAGAGGCACAAAAATACTAAGTGCTGAAAAAAAGAGGAAAAATTCAGTGCTCAAAATTTAGTCTATTGATTAAGAAACTTGAGAACTTATGTGATTCATGTGTGAGGGAAAAAAGAAATGTTTAAATGTTTTCTAAAATGGCAAATGAAATTCTAAAAAGCAGCAGTAGCTGGAAGCTGAGGTCTTATAAATTCAGATTAGAAATTAAAGGTAGGTTTTTAATGATGAAAATAATTCACCATTTTTTAAATTGCTTGGGGAAGTTGTGTTTTCTCTATCTCTTAGAGTCCATGTACGCAGGTTGGATGTCTTTGTGGAAGACTTGTAGTGAAGTGCACACTATTGTTTTGTATATTGTGATATTCAGAAGGGCAGAGTAGATGGCTCTGGGGTCTCTGTACCAGATGGTCTCCAGACATCTCTTCTAACCCCTATAATGCTGCGATTCTGCAGGTAGAAGGAACGTAGCCTGGATGTTCATAATAAGCTTCCAATCCTGTCTCTGAGATTCCAGTCTCTGCAGAGGTTGCTAGCAGAAGGTCCAAGAAGTTTTTGGGTGACCTGCTTCTTTGTGGCAGTGCTCTGACTCACTCTCAGTACTCAGACTTCTATCTGGATGGTTGGAAAAATGTCTTCTGAAATCTGTTGATTCGTCAAATCTGAAATGCTTTATAGAGATGTATTTTGAAGGCTGTGCCAAGGATGAACAAATACTCACTGTGCATGTGGCCAAGCTTCTACCTCCTTCGTAATTCTCTTCATAGTGGAGGCACCTAAATCAAAACCAGCTACATTGTAGTGTCACAGAATTTTCTTCTAGCTTCAGCTTCCGGGTATGAATCCAGATAGGAACTTCTGCGGTAGTTGGTCTTGGTGCCAGGCTTCATTCCAAGTCTGAGATGGACTAAATATAGAGGTGTCAAAGTTGGTGTATCCTTCTCTCTGTTTCTCTCTGCTCACAGGCCACTAAGCATTGCTCTCTCCACACCTTTTCTTGCTGTGAAGGGTCGTTAAGCATTTTAGAAGAGAACTGTATTTTTGTGTCTTCCTAAAATAACTCTCATTTGTGGAGTTGATTTCTACGTGTTTACTTCTTTTGCTAACGTAGGTACTTGGTTTGGGAAGACAGAGGAGAGGAAAGAATGAAGTAAGCTTGCCCCTGCAGCTCTGCATAATAGCTTTTGGTCGTGTACGTTGAATTCTCTGCAGTCTCAGGAGGCTGTCTTGTGTTTCTAGTTACTCTTCACCTGATTTCTTGATCTTCTGAAAAAATTACTGATGGGAATCTAAAACAAAGATGCATATTCCATATTACAGGTGAGGCTGGTGGTCGCGTCCTCTGTTTAGCTTTGAGTTTCATAGCGTGTTTCGTAGTCCAGGGCAATTTTTTGTGTAAACCATGTTTCCGGAGTCAAGAGATTTCCTAGGGTAGTGGGCAATGTCACTGTTGAAGTTGAATGTGATTAGCCTGAGAAGTCATGGACTGTCAGAAAGTGTTCTCTGAGGTAGAATTCCGTCAGAGGAAGGGCATTCCTTCAGAGGTAACTATATTCAGTTGCTATCAACTATGATTTGTTAGCAGATTTTATGTCCTGAGATACCCAGTCCTTATTTCTTTCACCTTTTCTGGAAAACTCAGCAGAATTGCAAGTTTTAGGATATCTTGACCTAATTGGTGCTTTCAGGGTGCATTCTTCATCTGTGATACGTCAGCAGTGTGCAAGAGGCGTATTTTGAGGTGACTGGTTGTAACCATCACACTTTCTTTTCCATCTTTAACCTTCCTTCTGTTACTTATTGTTCCCCACCCGTGCCCTAGACATGAACTGCAGCTAATGAAAATGTAAAACAATGGTACATTCTTCAATACTGTGTTTAATTGTCTCCTCGTTACAGTTTAGGCTGTTGCTGGGTAAGATAATAGGACCCATTCTTCTAGGAACATGGCTTCATGAGATGCTGTTCAGGGTTACTGTGTCAGTACCCAAAGGAAAACTAAGACCTATTAGGCCTGGTTCTCCTTGTGCCTTGTATTGTCATTTATCACTGAGTGATGCTGGAATTCAGACAGCACAAAATTGAAAGGGTAGTATTTTATCCTCTCCTAACATATATGGAAATGGCTGTATACAAGACAGTGGGAATTTAAATCCTTTGCGGAGGGAGTCACCCCTTTCCAATACTGTAGGGACCCCAGAAAGCCTGCTGACCTTTCAAATATTCCTAATTTTAAGAAGCTCAGGGGGAGGTTAGAGTAACTTAGAGTTAGCCAGTAATTTCCTCTACTATTGAAATCCTACCAAATCGATCATCTAGGATAATTTTCTAATTATGTTTGTATTTGTACTCTCCTGCAGCATTTTGTAATTTCATGAGGCACTCTTCTCTTACGTAGCCCTCATTTTTCTTGCACACACTTTATGCAAAGTTTCATTCCTTACATTTTAAATCATGTAGGAAATGAATTAAGTGTTGCTAAAATTTTGTATCATTGTTCCATTAACTTACTACAATAGATGACCGTTGGGGAGTTGGGAAAACAAGACCCTTCCTCTTTTCTATCACAGTCTTCCCCTTTCTCTTTTCTCTCCCAGTTTTCCCCACATTTGCCCTGTCAGAGGTTCATGTAACCACTTCTCAAAGCATTGACCTACCGTGGGACCAGCCAAATGACTACAGAGGCCAACATGGACTCAGTGTGCTTACTAGCGAAACTAATTTCATCTGGGATGCTCCTCACTCCTTGAGTTCCCTTATGGACGTTGTCTGTCAATAGCTCATCCTCTCCCAGTGGAAGCAGAATTCGGAGGCTCTTTTTCTTGCACAGGGCTTTCAAAGGGACCTTTGGTGCCCAAGGTTTCTTGAAGACTAGGACTATCCTTGAATGATCGTGGCAACTGGGGAGGCGTCTGAGGGCTGGAGGAAGACTGTTGCCTGTTTCTGAGCATTTCTCTAGCTCTTTTTACTGAAAAGTTGAAAACTTGGAAGCTACAGTGCTGTTCTTGCCAACTTTTCCATGCAGATGGAGCTATGGGCCAGAATGAAGACTCACTGAAACTAAAGCAAATTCTATATTGAGGAATGTACTAGAGCTGCCAGCTTAATTTGAGCTTGAGTTTGAGCTGAACTGCTTCCACTACTAAATCACATATTCATATAAGGGTATGTACATGTGTGTAGGAGGGTAGATTGCCCTTGAAAGCTCTGGAGTGGCCTTATGACCTATTAAAATGATGATTCTTTGCACAGGTGGTCGCACTGTAGAGAAATAGATGGGAAATAGTATTTTTTGTACGTATTTAGCAAAACACCTGGTTCCATATATCACTCTGTGTAGGAGGGAGATAGAAATCTCCACACATTAGTCATACAGATCTCAGAAGAATTATAATGTTGACTATAAGGCAGCAAGGTAAAAAAAGTAACTGCTTTGAGAAAGGTTTAAGAATGAGTAAGTTTGTTTCAAAACAAAGACTGAAAATACCCTTCACCTCCCGAAACCAAGCAAAAATATCAGATCTTTTATCACATCTTTCTTCCATTTCAGATGATACCTTTTCAAGGGAAAATGTAATTAGAGGAGAAATTTAAATATAGTAGAATGGAAAGTCTTTTGGTGGTCACCACTTCCTTATCTTCTGTTCTTAAGAAAGGCTTTTCCTGATCTGCCAGCAATTTCATGATACCACTAACTATTTTATATTCAGACTCTTAGTGACTTCTTTTTTTCCTCTTGACTTATTTTACCTCAGGCATAAATTGCATTGAACAAACAAACAAACAATTCCTTCTTTGAATGTAAGCAAGATCACAAACCTGCCAATTCTTACTCTTTAGAGTGGACATTTGCAAACATGAGTTTATTCAAATATCACTTTGATATTCTAGCCCTAACCAAATGGATAAGGAGCATTCAAGTAAAACCTATTCAGGCTTTCTACATGTTTTACACTGAAATTATTATTGATTTATTTTCAATTGATATACTTGAATGGTTGAAAACACAGTGCCCAAACTCTCTTTTCCCTGAATGCTCTGACATTTCACCTACTCTGTTGCAGCAATTCGCAAGCTTTAAAGCTGTAAAGTTCTCCTTGTCATGATTTGACTTTGGTTGCTTCCATATAGAATCATGGTTTGGGTGGGAAGGGACCTTTAAAGCTCATCTCGTCCAACCCCCCTGCAGGGAGCAGGGACATCTGCAACTCAAGTAGGTTGCTCAGAGCCCCGGCCAACCTCACCTGCAATGGTGCCAGGGATGGGGCATCAACCACCTCTCTGGGCAACCTGGGCCAGGCTCTCACCACCCTCAGCATCAAAAATTTCTTCCTTCTGTCCAGTCTAAATCGCCCTCTTTTAGTTTAAAACCATCACCCCTTGTCCTGTCGTGGCACACTATTGACTTTTTGATGTGTCAATTTGTTGTGCATTTAGTAGATGAACCACTTCCCACTGCTGGGTAAAAGGTTTCTACAATGCCCCATAGCCCTTTTTTCCTTGAACCCAGGGAACCGATTTCTTTATTTTTTCTTAGTGGAAGGTTAGGATCGATTCAGTGTCAAAGATCTAGACAGGTAATTGCCAAGTATAATATATATCTGCAAGCAACCAGGAGAATTTTGGCTGTGAAGGGCAACTAACCCTTATGCAACTAACCTTGACTTTTGTGGGAGGGTATTTAGTCAAGACAATACTTGCTTTGCTTCTCTTAGGTTGAATTTGCTTATCACTGCAAACATGTATTGCAAAAAATAAAGCCAGCAACTGGCATTACGTGTTGTTTTTGAAATGGTAATGAATTCTCTCATATCAAATCATCTCCTTTCAACCTCCCCTTTACTTATGCAGGCACTCATCCCCTCTCTCCTCTGCAAACAAGCAGATGGAGAGCCTGGGAGAGTATGTGGACTTTGAAATGTGACTCAGAGGTCAAGAGATTCAGTCTCAGAAGAAAAGCAAAATCAACAGCTAAGGACAATTTACTGTGACCAACCTGCTCCTAGGAACCTCCCAGCACAACCAGAGGGCTCGCTGATGTCTCGATTTCTCATGTTGTCAGTTGCCATAAGTCTGCATGGGAAGCCATGTCTCCTACTGAGTTAGAAATACTCCAATGAGTAAAAACTGTTTATTTGAGAAAGGCTTTTCCAGAGCAGATTTTTGGCTGAATTTAAGGTTCCTATCACAGTTTCCAGTGTTACTGTTCCAATACATGAATCACTGCTTATAAATTGCAAATTCAGTAAAATGAAATTCAGTCAGTCGTCTGGTGGGGGGGAAATTTAGTGCAAAGATTCCTTCTTTTTTTCTTTTATTCCTTTTTTTTTTTCCCCCCTTAGAGCTGTCTGTGGAGGTAACAACACAATTAAGACACCTAAATCGATATTGCAGAGTGCTTGCCTTTGCTTGGTACATTAAGTATCTTTCAAGAATTGTGTTAAACATAGTCTTTGTCTTTTTGTTTTGAAAGGTGCTTTGAATAGCTTTGGTGAATTGCTTAATTGTTTATTGATCTCGTAATTATTCAGTTTGTTACTCCTTTTTTTTGTCCTCCCCCTTTGCATTACTTCATCCTGTTTTAAACATCTGGGAAAAGTTTATAATAGTTCTGAGTTCCGTATCAAAATTTTGTGCACTGCTTAAATTCCATGTTGCCAGTGATAGAGATAGAAGTTGTATAGAAGTACCTCAAGAGTTAATTAACCAAATGAAGGAGAAATTGTCCACGTGTTCAGATGTCGTTTCTTACATTGGAGGCAGAAGATAGTTATGGTGAATTTTGCAACAGACTACTTCCACAGGGTCATGTTTTATTAAACTGAGTAAATTGGGTGAGTCAGAGCCATGACTGTTGTCCACCACAACTGTCTAGGAATTTGAAGTGAAGAATTAGCACTCTTATCTGCCAAACATCCTATATTTTTCTATATTTTTGTGGTGGGTGTTGGGTTAAGAGATATCTGCATAAACTCCAGTAGATGAAGAAGAACAAGATGACATTATTTCCTGCGTTTGGCTTCGGTTTGCATTCCGCAAAGCAGATCTGCTTTAGACATGACTCTCCTACACCTTATGCGCCCTTCCTTTACTCTTGATCCAAGGATCCCTGAGCAGTGTTCATCGGTTTTTCCAATCCATCTGATCTGCCTCTTCTGTAATAACAGTTGTTCCACTAATATAGTAACAGAGTACATGCAACAGTGGACTGGAAGTAGAAAGCTAAAGGACTGCTTCGAATTCTAGCATGGCAGGTTTCCCTCCACCCTCTGAGTCCATAAATGAAAATAATCATGCTGCAATGCCAAGAAATTAGTATCCTACCACAACTCCAGAATGCTGTGAAAACATAGCATTGCATAACTGTGATTCCACTGAATAGTATCATTATGACTAAAATTATTTAACGTTGTGTTGCCTTTTTGTTGCTATCTGGCAGGAATCAGGCTATCTCACCATGGTACACAATACCTTTTCTAAATATGGGTGAAAAGCTAGAACATTCTTTGGAACAAGTATTGCCTAAATACAACAGCAGTGAATGAAAAATGCTGGCCCCAGTTAGCGATACATCCTTGCATTGAAATGTGATCAGCACATCAGTCTTCTCTAGAAGGAAGTAAGCTCCTGTTACCAGATGGGAAATAAATTAAATGGAACATTTCTCATCCCTCAAAAAATTGGTGCCAAAGCAGAAACGTATATGTTTCTAAAAAATCCTAAAAATCCCGGGAATGTTTTGAAAGAGCTGAAATGTAAAAAATACTATTTTTAAAAATGAAGATTTCCTTTTAAAGATTATCATATTTTGCCCCATGCTACCACTAAACTTACCGAACCAGCGTTGAGTTGCTGTTCCTAGTTAGTTTGATTCTTCCTGAAGAAATGTGAACAAGGTGTGAGTAAATGAGAGGCAGTTGTTACGCACCATCACTGAAAGGAAGAAGTGTCAGTCCCAAGCTCAGTTCTCTTCAAAGAACAAGGATACAAGTTTTAATCCCTCGGGACAAAGAATCCTCAATTTAAATTGAATGGGCTGTGTATTTCTAGTTTCTTTATCGCCAGTATTCCAGAAGGCATGGGGATGAGCTACCACCGTTATCTGTGATAGCAGAGGGTATAAACTGAAGCCCTCAAACTTTTGGGTGAGACAACTGAAGCTGTATGTGAAGAGGTTTACATGTGTAGTCTGCCTTTGCCAAAGGATCTCAACAGCTGCCATTCTGACGGACTTCAGCTCATGGAACACCATTAAAAAATGTTGACTCCTAACACAAATTAATTCATGTATTTCATCAGACATCTCTTTCAAATAATCGGTGTAGTTTGGTTTTATGTTCACCTTTTCAAACATTACATTGCTAGATTATATGTCAGTATGCTGGCATGGACTGATGAATGATCACTTTGCAGTCCTGTGGTAGAGGCGATACAAACATTTATTAAATACACCTGATAAATGTAGTTTAACTTAACTGTGCAATTGCATTTATTGCTAGATCCAATACACATATACCTTAAGTCCAGTGCTGCTGTATAAGAATCTCAACATTTCCATGGTGTGTTTTCTCTGTATTCCTTGCCTGATTCTTTTATAAAATCTACTTTAATTTTGCTAAGATCAGAGTATTACAGAGAACATCCACAGTTCCTGACTTGCTGTGTTAGTAACTTTGCACTGAGCAAAGTATAACTCTATTTAATATAAAATGTGTAACCAAGAAACAACTGGGTTTCTTTTGCGGTCTTCTAGAGCTGGCCAAGAAAGTAAAATCAAAAGCCATTGAGTAATTATTCTCATTGTTCATATGGATGTGTTAGATCGTGTCTAACCTGAGACAGTAAAAGGACCATTTCCCTCTTTCCTCCCTCCTCCTCCTGCAAAGGTGTTTAATTCTTAGTGTAAAGTGTAATTCTAAGTGTAAATTCTTAGAAAAAGTTGCCGTTTTCTGTACAGTTTTTTTTCCATAGCTTCTACCACTCTTCTGAATGGATGTACAGCTAAAGTGGACTGAAAGAGTTCCAGAGTTACCAAGAGATACTGATGTTAGATGGTGCCTGTTTCCTAAGAGGCAAACATTTCATGCTTGCTTCTATGCAGGGCAGAATTTAGTACTGCTGTTACATGCATCGTCAGTATTAAATATCACTATTTGGCTAGAAATCTGTTGTTAATTAATAACAAATAGAGTAACAAACAAAAAAATACACTTAAAATACTGGTAAAAAATATATTTATGGAAGCGGGAAAGCGTATTAAGAAGTATAATTAGTTTATGACCATAAAAGTCATAGCCATATGAATAACCCAGCTTGAAAGTTGAAATTATTTTCTTGTGCATCGCTTGACAGTACAGATAGGAGTAAATGAAAAGCTAGGCTGAGCAGTCGTTTAACTCCTTCGGTAGCGGAAGGAACACCCAAGAAGAATCCCAGGAAGGAAATTGTGATTTAGTTATAGTTCCCACTCGAACAATGCCTTGATCAGTAAGGGAAACAACTTATTACAATCTGTTCATCTTACTGCCTTCTTTACGTAAGCCTTCATGTTAGGAAGCAGCGTTAAGACTCTCGCTGCTCACTTCTTTTACCATCCTTATTGGACAGGAACCATCCAGAGATTCCCTGCTCTGAATAAGACCCGCAGGAGCTGGGATGCTTTACTGGATCAGGATTGGATCTCTCTGCCATGCGGGATTGAGCCACAGAAGAGAAAAGTGAGTGGCTATAATAAGGCAAGTGCAAAATTGGATTATAGAGTCATTACAGGCTGTAGTTGTTCAGCACCTTTTAGGCCCTTGGTGAAGATTAGTCAACAAATGAAGATGGGTTTAGAACTAAGCATTCTATTCTTCCCAAATAGTGGTTCTTATTTTTTAACTTCTGATTATTGTGCATAATATTGGATTATATCACATATAAAAATCAGTTTATGACACCTACGATCTGTTTCTATATAAAAGCCTTAAACCATGATTTTTTTTTCCACTGGGTCTGCTTCTGTAGGTTGGAAGCTTAGGTAACAAAAAGCTTATTTTTTTTCTTTTTTTTCCCCTAACATTTCTGGACCTTTTCTCCAAATCTGAGTGTCTAAAAAGACCTTTCAAACCACCTAAAATTGTTACACTTCAACTTTATTAATTTTTGCATATTTTATTGATTTGTTTTATTGTGTGTTTAAGGAAAGGTGTTTGTGGATATGTGTGTGCAAGTTTCTACTGTTGTAACTTTATATCAGGCTCATTGGAAAGGACCACTGGAAATCATCAAGACCTTTAGTCGATCTGTAGTGGGGATGTCACCAGTACTGCATCAAATTAGGCCTTGCTTTGTCCAGTTTGCTTGTAAAATCTTTCGAGAACAGATGTTCCATAGCCCCTCTTGCTCTTGTGCTGCTTCACCCTTCTGATGGAGAAGTTTTCCTCGTGTCCAGTCTTAAATACTACCCTGCAATTTTTGGCAGTTGCTTCTTCTTTGATCAGTCCCTCCTGGAGAGTGTTTGCTGTGGTCGTCTTTGTACCAACTCCACAATTACTTTAATACCTTCTCTGGCAGACAAAACCAGCCTAATTCCTCAACCTTTCCTCCTAGAAACATGCTATACACCCTGACACTCTTGGTAGCCTTCCTCTAAGCCCTCTTCAGTTTCTTCACATCCTTCTTGAAATCTGGACCCCAAAATTCAATCCAGCCTCACTAGTGCCAAGTGGAGAAGAACAGTTAATAACTTCCCTTGATGTGCTGGCCACTGGGCTCCTAACAATCCAGTATGAGATTTGGCAAATTTGAGGGTGCCCAATCCTGGCCCAGGCTGCCCAGAGAGCTTGTGGAGTCTCCTTCTCTGGAGGGATTCCAAACGCGCCTGGACATGATCCCTGCTCTGGTGACCCTGCTGGAGCAGGGGGGTTGGATGAGAGGATCTCCAGAGGTATTGTACTTGACTGCCACAGTCTGCCTTATATTACCTATTCTTTGCATCTTCAGGTAACATATGGTTTCAGTCTCTTAATGTGAACTCTCACGTTAGGCCTTGATGTACTTTCCACAAAAATCTGTCTTGGTGATGCCTTGGAGGCATCCTTGGATTGCCTCCAACCTTGGAGGCTGGGTTGTTGTATTAGGCATGGAAAGTATCAGGAATGATATTGACTGTTTTGTCCTCTCCGTTCCTCCCCAAATAGAAAAAAAATTGTACAGATCGAAGCTGAATAAAACATTTCCTGATCTCATGTTAAATTCTGTGACTAGCTTAAATTTTCAAGAAACATTTATCAGGAAGAAATACAAGTGGTGGTGTTAGTTTTCTGCTACTTGAAGTGACCTGTAATTTCAAAGTTTCCTTTCATTGTATTATGAATAAGCAAATCCAGACTCTAAAATTAGAATCATAGAATCATTCAGGTTAGAAAAGACCTCTAAGATCATCAAGTCTAACTGTCCTAGAATTCAAACAAGATTTCAATTCAGCTCCTTAGAATTCAAACAAGAATAATGTTTTTTTTGTATATTACTTGCAATATTTTGGTATTATTCTCAGTGATTTTTTGTTTTCCCAGACTTAGTCCAGTCCCTCCAGAGTTTCTGCTCCATGCAGGTCCCTGGGACACAAAGTGTCAGTTGACCATGAGTTCCTAGCACTACACATAATTTATTTTTCACCTTCTCAAGCGTGTCTTCAGTGCAGTCTGCCAGTTGTTGATTTTCACCAGATTATGTAGCAATTAAGATTAATTTAGTAAAGTGCATGTAAGAGGGAGTGAACTAGATCAGTTTATATAACACCACTAGACTATCAGTCAAAATATATTCTTTTCCTAGAGTTAAAATGGGAGGGATAACAAGAGTTCCTGAGAAATTAAAACAAAAAAATGCTCAAATTATGCCTCACATATTTATTGTGTGTGGAGAAACAGAAGTGAACAGATTTATGTCCTTTAAAAGATCCTGCTCTTACACACCAACCGCCATCAAATCAAACAACTATGTGTATATAGATATTTCTATATATCTCTATAGATATTTCTGTATATAGAAGGGTATTCCTGTGTATATGTGGATATTTCTGTTGCACGTACCCCACCAGAAAGGCATTAGAGCCTCTTAGATAAACCCCCAATTAATTATTTTATTATGGACCACAGGTAAAATGCAAGTTAGGCAAACTCAATAATGTATAAAAATAATTTCTAATATTATATTTTTCATTTCTGTCTTTGGGACCAAAATCTTTAGCATTGTGCTGAATGACATGCAACTCCCATTTGTTAAGATGGAGTGTTGAGGGGACTGAGATACAAAAATCTCATATTTTATAAACTTGTTGCAAGAGACTCTGAAAGTGGATAATGATTTTTGTGTTGAAAAAATGATCATGTAAACATTTCAGAAGAGTTTTAAGAGGGATACCATTACTGGAAACTTAAATATGAGCAACTGTTTACAGAAAATATGGTATTAGGATACTAGTGACTATCTTTGTATTTTTCTTCCCTTTGCCTTTGACGTATGAAAGTGTTTGGAAAAAAAGGATTGAAGAAGATATGAATATGACTAAAAAAATCCTAGAAATTCACCACACTTCCCCTGTAGCAGCTATTGAGCATTTCAACACAGATTTACAGATATTTCTGGTATTTAAAATGCAATTTCCCAGTTAATGCAAAACTGGGTTAATTTTTCGGAAACAAGGAGAGAGATGTATTTATTTTCTTCTGGCATCAAAAGCTTTTGAATGCTACTTGTGCTAGCATGAAATTTTTTCTGTAAAATGCTCGCAGGCTTGTAGGCTTTTCACTCACTTCAGAAGAGCCTTAGTCTACTCTTTGTGAATGAAGTCTGTATGTGGATGTAGGGATGTGGTAAACAGCCATGATACTTAGCATTTTCTCCAGTCCAAATCTCTCTCATCCATTCATCTGTTTTTTTATAAGGTCACTGAGATACTATTGTGATAGGTGACCTTATAAAAATCACGTGGCTACAGAAAGCTACATTAGAAAGGAGGAATGTTGAGCACTGTGTCCAAACGTTGCTTAAAATAGGTTTTGAGCTATAAAGAATCAAATATGAAAACGTTAGGGTAAACATAGTGCTTCTACAAATTCTTTGTTTAAAGCAGAAGGGAAAGGAAGGGAAATGAAGTCACATCTATTTTGAAAGCGCTTTGAAAAGAAAGAGGAAGGGAGAAAGAAGACAAAAGGAAGAGGTGTTAAAATGTAGTGGTGCTCCAGGATGATTGACTAGAAGAAGTGATCTCAAAGACAAAAAAAGGCAAATATAGATGATTTAGCTTTCCATGTGATCAGTATACAATTGTTTCTTGCTGTCTCATGCTTTGTCTACCCTTATTTCCAAATGTTCTTTCCGTACAGAATTATGTCCGTCTTGGATAGATTTCAGTGTCATGAAATGTTTTGCTATTATTCAGTTTATTACCTTCATTTTATACTATTGTGATTTTCTTGGAGCTTCGTTCTTCCTGTACCATGCTAAATAAAGCTTTTCTTCCTCAAGATCTGTAATCTTCAGATATTCATAAAATCCCATCTTTTTATTTACCCATGTTGGACTACTCTGTCCTCCTAAAATAAGTTTTTCTTATCCCTCTTCCATCTCTTGAATATCCTGTTTGCCACTATCATTTCAGATGCAAGAGTGCTAGGCTTAGGGTGATTTTGCATCCACAATTGCATCAGACTCATGACGGGTATGTGGTGATGATGATGGACTAGGTTAGTGTGAAGTATACTGGTCAAATTTCTTCATCATCCAATATTGCTTTGAATCCAGTATTCCTTGAGATGCGGGAAAGACACATGGTCGAGGCTGTGGTGATTGACAGTGCCATCTCCTCAGAAACAATCATTTCTCATCAGAGGAAAAGAGCAGGAGCAAGGGACAATTATTTGGTCTTCCTCTGCCCCACAGGCAAAAAGTTGCTGACTTTGAAAGAAATTTGCATTTTTGCCATTTAGCTTTAAAACATTTGTCTGCATGCTTTCTTCTTGGAAGGGAATTCAACAGTGCAACTCAAGTGCTTCTGCACCAATGCACACAGCATGGGCAACAAACAGGAGGAGCTGGAAGCCGTTGTGCAACACAACGGCTATAATGTAGTTGCCATCACGGAAGCGTGGTTGGATGATTGTCATGGCTGGAGAGCTGCAATGGGTAGCTGTAAGCTCTTCAAATGGAATAGGCAAGGTAGAATAGGGGATGGGATGGCTTTCTACGTTAGAGAGTGTTTTGACTGTGTAGAAATCAACAACTGGAATGGAGAGCTTGAATGTTTATGGGTGAGGATGAGGAGTCAGGCCAGTGAGGCAGATATCCTGTTGGGAGTCTGTTATAGACCACCCAACCAGGAGGGAGAGGTCAATGAAGACTTCGGCTGACATTGGCTGAAGCCTCACAATTGGCAGCCCTTGTTCTCATGGGGGACTTCAACTTACCAGACATCTGCTGAAAATACAACACAGCAGAGAGGAAAGAGTCCAGGAAGTTCCTGGAGTGTGTAGAAGACAACTCTTCTCCCAAGTAACTAATGACAGGACAAGAGGTGATGGCTTCAAGTTGCACGAGGGGAGGTTTAGCTTGGATATCGGGAAGAAGTTTTTTAGTGAAAGAGTGATTAGGCATTGGAACAGGCTGCCCAGGGAGGTGGTGGAGTCACCATCCCTGGAAGTGTTCAAAGAACAGGTAGATGTGGTGCTTTGGGACATGGTCTAGGGGTTCGGGAGATGCTGGACGAAGGCTGGATTAAATGATCCTAGGTCTTTTCCAACCTAAATGATTCTATGATTCTCATTGAGGCTGCCATTAGTGCACCATAAATAAGATTCAGTGCATCTGTATTAGGAATGCATATTTATTTTAAAGTTTAAAGCTTTAAACTTTCGTACCTGCTTTATTTAATTTTGATTAATTTAAATACAAAATACTGTGGGTAAAAGTGTGATAAAACACAGCAGTTCTGTAGCATTTTGGAAATATTTTATACCCGTTCACTAATTATGATCATGCAGCTTCTTAGAAGTTGGTTAGAAAAATATAATCCGTCTTTAAAGAAGTGGGTTGTCCTCCAGTTTTTTGATGGTCTGTGTTGGATGGGTTGGTATACGAGTTACCAAGTTAAATTCCTGCAGAATCTGAATTTACAAAATGCCCATGATACATAACTTGGAACCCACTGTGAGATATATAACCCTGAAGTCCAAGCCGTAAGGTTTCCATCACTGGGTACCTAAAATCAGAAGTTTTAAAAGTGCTTTAGTTAATTTATTTTTTAAAAAATCACAACCAACCAAGCAAAACAAACAAAAAACCCCTATGGGTAAAACTCAGCCCTTTAGACCTCTAGACTTGCAGTATAGCGTTATTTTTTTCTTGAAGCACTATCTGTAACTTTCCAGAAACAAAAAATTCAGTCTCTGCTAAAAAATTTGCATGATGTATATACTACCTCCTTAGTAAACTGCAAAAAAAGAAGGACAAAGTGTGGATATTTTTAATATTTCACAGAAAAACAGGAGGAGAAACCAAATCAGCAGTGTATTAAACATGTGACCCAAGCATATGTTATTTATATATATTCAGAGGGTTGTGCTGCCATCCAGAGGGACCTCGAAAGGCTGGAGAAATGGACTGACAGGAACCTCCTGAAGTTCCGCAGAAAGAAGTGCAAGTCCTTCACCTGGGGAGCAACAACCCCGTGCACCAGTGTAGGGCCAGGGGCCACTCAAGCTGGAGGTTGGAACCAGAGGACTTCCCAAGGTCCCTTTCAATCACAGCCACTCTGTGATTCTGTGGTGTTCCAATACACTGCTCTGTGTAAGCACTATGTTCATTAAATTATTATGGCCCAAATGTCACTGTTTTCAGTATGGAACTCACAGTGACTATTATCATCAGGTCAAGCATTTCATGGCAGCTAATGACCGTTTGGAAACGTTGAAGCCCTATGTATATTTGGCCAATTACAGTGAAGAATAGCCGATCGAAAACTCATTATTGGTGTTAGAAACTCTCATAATTAATTGAAATTTTAAAAGTATGCTTTTATTTCTCCTTTTTTTCCCTTTTAAATCTGTCTCACAACTTTAACTTGCTGTTGGTATTACAAGGTTTGGTTTATATACATATACGCCATGTAGAAAAATTAAGAAAATTAAAGTTTATAATGGACTGTGGTCTAGAAAGCAGCATTGCTGCATGAAGGCTAACATGATGTATATATATAACCCAAGGATGATAATTATTCCATTAGCTTTACATTTGGAATTAATGCCTCTCCTGCAGACCAGTAACCAGTTGGTGAGGACAGTTGTCACGGCTGCCACTGTGCTCACAGCACCCTTTGTTGTGAAGGAGTTCCTTATTGTTACAGAAAAAGGAAGTTTTGACTAGCAGGTTACTTTTGTTCTTCACTTTAGCAGATTGTTTTTTCAACTGGAAGCAGGAGGCTTGGCCCATCGCTGTGTTTCTTTGGGCCTTAATTGCTTTGTCGTTGTCTTGCTTTATATCACAGGATCAAGAAATCCAAGCGGATTTTTTTACCCATGTTTATTCTTGCATTTCTTGCTTTGAGCAACCTAGTCTAGGGGTAGTTGTCTTTGCCCATGTCCGGGGGGTTGGAACTAGATGATCTTTAAGGTCCCTTCCAATCATTCTACGATTCTATGATTTGGTGTTCTTAAGATGATGGATGAGATCACTTCCCGCATTTAAGTGGGCTGTTGGGTTTATCATACCCTTCTCAGGCAGGGAATTCTCCAAAACTGCCCTTGGACTGGGAGGAGGATCTTCTTTTCATAGATTTCTCTATTCTGCTACTGATCAAACTACCAGTTGCCCTCATATATCCGGTAGCTTTCTTCTTACTGGCTGCTTTGTAGTATTTGAGTGTCGTTTGAGTTTCGCTTCTTTTTTCAACTAGCATGTTTCTTTATCATGCAGACCTAGTTTTACTCAATACATAGGTCCCAGGATGTTCTAATGGGAGTCATGGGGAGCACTTGTGTTTCATTTTTGCATCCAGCTTCCTGTGAGTGGATATTCCTGGTGGGAGTAACACATATGTCATTAACTTGCTGAAGCTTGGTTCTCAATTTTAGTATTGTTTCAAGCTCTGTGGATTATGTTTGCCTATTATACTAATAGTTGCTCATATGGTAAATGTGTGGAAAACGTATCTGAATTGGTTGTACATTTATAGAATCGGTGTAGTTATTTTTGTTTGTATATCATATGGTCAAAATAAAATATGAGAAAAGTATGATGGCATTCAGAACTTTGATCTTCTGATTCCCAGTGTGGTGACCAGCCCACTGGAACTTCTGTAAAGCTAATACTATTTTTAATATAGATTTCCTTTTTGACTTAAATTGGGTTTGGTGCTGTGATTGTAGCAAGTAGCTAAGGACTTGCCCTTCTTTGGTGCTAACTATGCTTTCATC
Source organism: Eurystomus gularis (assembly GCA_013400335.1). Classification (NCBI taxonomy): domain Eukaryota; kingdom Metazoa; phylum Chordata; class Aves; order Coraciiformes; family Coraciidae; genus Eurystomus; species Eurystomus gularis. The sequence goes on from VZZY01014872.1 coordinate 28,930, forward strand.
TACCTGATTTTAGGGAGCACTGAGAGCTGCTGGGATTGATCCCAAGTAAACACTTTTATTAGGAATTCCATTCTGTAGAGGGCTGAAAATCTTCTCTTCCCACTGACTGCTGCTGAAGGTTGCTAGGCACCTCAAAGGGTTAGTGACTATCACAGCTTGCCTCGCACATGGTACTACATATGTCACTTGCAATCTCAGAGTAGAACAGACTTCTGCTGCTGTCACTATAGATTATTCTGTCTGGTCTGGGGGTTGTTTTGCTGTGCTTAGAATGTGAGTCCATCCCTTGTAAAATGGAAACGTTCTGTGGAACAGGGACTGCAGGATCCAGCGAAAACAAGTCACTGAAGATGTGCAAAATAGAAAGAATTGAGATTTTTTTATATAATAGCAATAAAAATAATTATTCCTCTGAACATTTCATAGAAAACCTCTCCAGGACATCAAACCAGTCAACAACTGAGGCAGCGTGACAGTAATCTTAATAAATCTTCATTTTCTTACCAGCTTTGTTAGGTCCTTGCTCTTTGAATACTTTTTGTTGTGACATGTGCATTCCGACATACCCTGTGTAATGCCAGCAGTATACAGGATGCACGTACCAGAAAATAAGCATGTCCCCAAAGCCTCAGGGCATTGAACTGCCCTTTCGTTCCGTGTAACCTATTGCAGAACTACTCCCAGAATGACATTCTTTACTGCGTGTCACCTTACTGCTTTATTATTAGCCTTCATAAAGGTCAGATGTGCTTGACTCAAATTCGTGAGGAAACAACGCCATACAAAGTTGGGTTTCCTCGTTTCCTCTCATCCGGAGAATCTGCGTCTTTTTCTGAGGTCTGCAACGATATTTTTGATATCATGTGGAAAGCAGAGAACTGTTTTCTATTCCCATTGTGATAATCAATGAGATGTAAAATTGCAGCAGTTCCATGCTGCCTAGAGCCTCTCCTGACAAACCTCGTTTGGTTTGTCAGAATGCATAAAGCGCTCACAGGACCATGGCATTAGCTCTATTTCTCTCTGACGCGAATGAGCGCGGAAAGAAACCAGCTCTTAAGGAGACATTTTCATTTGCTTAAATAACCCTGTGCAGCTGCAGTACAGCAACAGCTTTCTGTGCTATGCATATTTTGTAGGAAGGGAAAAGGAACCATTACCTGTACGTATAATACAAAAAAGCAACAACCGCGTGGACTAGCTCAGTAATTATCTCATTTCTGAAAATGTCATTCACGCATAGAAAAAGTCAAGGTAACAGTCCAGGTATTCTGTTATTTTTGTAGCATGTTTGGACTTCTCAGGAAACTGAAATTTGGTGCTGTGCAATGATTATCTGGAACTTAAGGAAGATACAGTGGAGAACTTGCATCCTCCTTTTACAAAAACGGAATTCTTTCACCTAAAGCAAAATACATTTTCTAGATACTGGCGACTCTAAGCCTTTGAAAGAAGTAAGCAGTCAGGAATCAATTGGATTATAAATACATAAATTCCTTTGGTAGTTCCTTAGAAACTGCTTTACACCGTATATTTAGGTGGAAGAAACTCTCAGTGCTGTATGTTTTGGAAGTATGTGGAGTATGAGATATGCCCAAAGAAAAAAGGTTAAAAAAAGCCCCACAATATTTTCCTGTGGGTGTCATTATAGATGGAGCGATTTTGTAGCTTACGGCATCAGCAGTGGGTGAGAAGCTTCTTGTCTGCGTCTCTGATGCAGGTGACTACAGTCATCCCTTATCAGTTCCTTGGAGGTGTTTATAAAATGTTCTGTTCTTATTCTGTTGCTGCTGGAGCAAATATCAGTTTGATATAATGGCATTTCTCTCGACTACCTTCACTGATAAGTGAAGAATTGAATGAATGTGTGTAAACAGAGTATTCTTTCCCTGCACTGGTTCTTCTTTTAGCAGAGAAATTAAGGGGATTGCAAGTTTCTGTCTCATTCCAGAACTGGTTTCTAGGACTATACATCCATTTTCTTAATGTTGATTTTTCTAATGAATAAATATGAAGGAGAAGGCAACATCATTGCCATTTCCAAGCTTTTACAAAAAATAATAATCCTGAATGTCATTTTAAATTGGGTTTGTGTCATAGTTTAGGAATGTGCTAAGTATTCCAGCTCTCTCAACTAGCAAGCCAGCAAAATGAGTCTTCAGTTCATGACTGGGTTGCATGATCTAGGTTTAGAAAAACACAGACTTAGCAGGTGATAACATGTAACATCTGCCAAGAGAAAAGATGGAGAGCTGGATCTGTTGGAATCACTTCACATAATTGTGTCAGGAGCTCAGTTGCCGTAACTCAGCCGTTGTGAGGTCTGGGCCACAGGTGGGGGAAAATATATCAGGAAAAAAGTGGAGGATGATCTGAAAGAAGAGGTCTGGAATTGTTCCTGGGAGAATTTAACAGTACTCTTAATCACTAAAACCAGTCTTAGACAAAGATGTGTCATAAACATTATTTTCTCTGAACTTCCATTTCTGAAGTCTGATAGCAACATAATTTCCTTTGTTTGTGGGTTTTAGGGGGTTTTAATTGCTTGGGTACAAAAATCTGTGCTTCCCAAGTTGAAACTTGGTCTCATTTTACAGGATCTCAGACAAGGAATAAATTTTCTGTCTGGAGAACATTTGAAGAAAGAGGGAATCATGGGTTGTTTTTGTGTTAATTTTCACACATACACAGATATTTTTATAGCAGAAATAAGGTTCTTTCTTTAATACTTCAATACCTTGCTGAAATTTTGCTGCATGTGGACTGTCATTTGAATTAGGGGTTTGGATGATTTGGGAAGTTCTATAACTTTTTGTTCCTAGACACATTCTTTTATTCTTAGTCCTTGCACTCAGGACTTCAGTACAGCTGCTGTGGATTTCCTTATGTTTCTGAATACAAGAGTGAGATACGGTCCAGACTTTATTTTATACCATGTGGTCATGTACCCTGGTCCTGTGTTCGTTGCTGCCAGCCAAGTTAAGCAGGTCTACAGCACAATTACCTGTTCCATGGAAAGATTATCTCATGAGCTTCCATCCTGTACTACTCAGTGAGATCTCCTCTTCACCATCCTCAAAGTATGACTAGGCAACCAAGAATAAAAAGCGAGGGGTTTGTCTGCTGTAGGTTTAATTGAGCTTGAAACTCTTCTTGAGCTCTGTGCAAAAGGTGTTCATGATTTGAGTATGCTGTTAAGTAGAACTTAAGTGTGGTTTTCTAGGGTGTACTCCAGTAATCAATATATTGTATCTAGTATCTTCAGATACTTTCAGATCTTTGAAATGCTCTCATGAACAAAGTATAACATAGACTATATGGGTCAGAATTAATTTCCAGGCCAGCTTTGAGTTACTGATCTTGAAGGGCCTGTACCTGTTATGTGGTCTGGTTACAAAAGAATTAACCTCAAATAAAGGCATCTAAACCCAGTACTACCCTTTCAAAGCCAAATTGCCAACTTGTGTGCTCCTTCTTTTCCTTACAGCCCCAGGTTTTTTACGTAGCTATCAAACGTGGCTCTGCTTCAGGCCCATGAAGTCTAGCAAAGAGATTTCTTTTATGTAAGAGCTGAAGAGCCCATTGAGCTGAGGCAGGAATTGAACTGAGTTTCCCTATTTCCTTGCAAACACTCTAAACACTAGATAAAATGCAAAAGAAGCTTGCCCCCCTGGTCCTTTAAATAACAAGCTTTATGCCCTAGAATGTGTGGGTAGGCCAGACTTTTAATTATCTGAAGCAGAATTTTCATGGGTTATTACACATGCATTGCATGGGATCTAAAAACGTAGACTAAATTTAAGTGTAGAATAAAAATAGGAAAAAGAAAATTAGGACATTCCTGCAAGTATCACAGTTCTTCATTTGCAAGCAAAAAAGGGAGCATTATTGTACGGATAATTCAGGTACAGCTGTCATTCACAGCCAATATAAGTTAATGCTCTGGATGGTAAAATTCTGCTTGAAAAAGTTTCTAAAAGGCTGAACAAGGGAACCTGCTTACAAAGTCTAAGTCTGCTATGAGACTTTATAAGGCCTACTAGATGCTAATGTTGATTCCAAATTTAGCACCTGAAAATGCCTGTATTTTTGGGCACTGCATTTACTAGAGAGAAAAATTGATGCATCCATGTATCTTATTTTCAACAGTAATGTCAGCTCTGCCTTTGGTTGAGCTTGTGCCATTTTCTGTTAGTTTGTTTCATAGAATCCTAGAATGGTTTGAGTAGGAAGGGACTTAATTCAGGTGTTGAGTGTTCAAGCACCAGCTCAAGCATTTCATTATGCTCGTGGGCATGCATCTTTGGCATGAATCCGGTTCTGCAGTTTTGGGAAAACTGGGGTGTAAGCTGGAACTGGAAACATTTTTCACATTATGGTAATCAGTGTAACAGGAAGAAATCAGACATCGCTGGTGGAGATGTTGTAACTATTCCCTTTTCACCCTTCTGAGGCAATAGAAGTAATTTTAAATTGGAGGTCATTTCCAAATCATGTCCTTTTTAGAGGAAAGAAAAGGATATTTATGTCCTTTCCAGGTCTAAAGCCCCAGTTTCTTTTCCCAAAGATATTCAGAGACTTTTCTGGCCTGTTTCCATTTCTTAAACGTGGATCATCCATTCTGGACCACCAACATTGTATTATATGACCTATGAGACTAATCACATGTAATCATCTATCAATGTGTAAGTTTTCCTGATTTTTAATTATAATTATTTTTGGAAAATTACTGAAAACATCATTATCAGCAGGGAAATAGGTCATTATTTGATGAACAATGTACAAACAGGAGAGCAACTGATCTTTTTAACTGCTTTGCTGTGTACTGGTAGACTGTTGCAGTAGCACTCAATGAAAATCTTTGATCTTTAATCTCTAATGGCTCTACACTAATTGTTTTGTGGGGTTTTATTTTCAGTTTTCAATAACAGTTTCAGGAGTGCTCCCTGTTCTTTGGCAGGTAACAGTGCGTTGCACCCCCCCTGTAATGCAAGCTTCAGTGATTTCTACTCAGTGTGCTGCTGGGAATATCAAGTCATGCATCAGTCCCTGCTTGTCAGTCTCCCCTGTATATTCACCTCTTTTCATATAAACTGAGAAATTAGTTTAGAATTAATACATGCAAATAGCTGGCGACATATTGTGGACGTTCCCATCAGTGCTTTTTCTTAGCACATTCTTGTATTTTCTTGCCTGCTTATTTATTAGTAAAATGCCACAAGCTCTGGTTTAACAACTGGTATGTAAAACCCCCTTTGAAGCCCGAGTCCTGTATACCTTTATATCATCTATGAATTCAACATCTTGCACGTTTCATAAGGAGAAAGCATGTTTTGTATCACGTATGATGATGTGTTGATAGTGTGATAAATTTACTATAGGTTGAAAATGAGACTTGAGTTCTATTAGACCCAGTACAGATCTTATTCAAAAATCAGTATCTGAGTATTTTGCTGTCCGAGATTGATATTACTATGTACAACTTAACACTTTATTAATATTCTTCTTAAAATGCGTATTTCACCACAGATTTACCAGTTCAGAAAATACGCTTCATGCACGACTGCTGGACAACATGTGCGATGTCTAAAAAGTATTTTGTGTGTTGCTCTGTGGCAGTTATTTGATCAGTTTAGCAAGAATTCGTATCACCATAATGACTGCGTAGGTGTGTGTTTTATAATGAGATGTAGAGTTGTTGCATGAGCATCCCTCCCTCTTTTGGGTGGAACTGGATTTACTCAGGAGATGTCCCATGCAGTAGTTCCACCAGATACGTGAAGCTTACTTCCAGAGTATGACTATCTGAGTTCTAATTTGCATCTCCTGTTCACTTTATAATGAGTCTTTTGTGCAGCAAAGGGATTATCATATAATACTGGAAGTTGGACTAGATGCCCTTTAAAGGTCCCTTCCAACCCAAGCCATTCTATGGTTCAATGATAATCCCTGGATGGCCAAATGATTCATTGAGTTAAACAATACGCTATCATCTGAGATTGTATTATTCTTGATAAAGAGGGCTCCACTGTTTATTTTGAGTTGGCAAAAAGCACGAATATTTACTTAGTTCTCTGTAGTAGCTATGGAAGGCAGTTCCTCACTGTCTGCTTGCTCTGAGGCTGTGAGATCTTACTAATTTCTGAGAATAATTCCCTTTCCTGAACTTCCTCTCCAAGGTATAACACATGCACGTATAGTATAAGGCAAATCATTTTCTTCATTATTAGAAGACAAACTGTATTTTTCATATCCTTCTGGAAATCCATCCGCTAAAAGACAGGCGTCTTTGGCAATCTTTCTTCTTGATACCTCAAGGAAGAATTTTTTTCGTATGTGTAACACCAGCAAGTGATGCTACCTTCTTTTGCAATACCTTGATGGTACCAAGGGCAGAAAACAGATTAAATTAATAATTTGCACTATTAATGTGTTTGAAACTCTCTGTACTTGGAAACTCTCTGACTTGGGAAGTGCATTGTGAGTAGAATGTCCACATGAACTAGTGAGTAGGGAGAACTTGTAGCTCCTCTCAAGCTGTTGTCTTCCATGCTTTGTTTTTGAAACTGATTTTCATAAATTCACTTTGAATTAATGATTGAAAACTCCAGGAAGTGGGCATTAAGTAGTAAGAGATTCATAAAATGATGAGATAAGTAATGTATAAGCCGGCAGAGGAATAGTATTTAATAGAAAGTAGGAATAATTCACTTCATGATAATAATTAATAGTTAGTATTAATATAACAATTAATAGGATTTTAGTTTTAGTTTTGAAACAGAAACCCAACCTTTTTAGGCACTTTTCAGAAAAATGAACTAGTGTCTTTCTGTAATTAAAATAGGACTCTAAAACTCAAAATTACTTCCTGAATTTTTCTGTTGCCCTTGGTCCTTTAAGACTGTCATCTTCCCTTGCTGTAGAGATAACGATCCGTGCATAGTCCTTTGACAATCCTACATTATGGCATGGCAAATCCTCCCGTTATAATTATTATAAAAGAGAAAATATATAATATAAATCCATCCTTACTGCGAAGCTGAAATTATATCAGATAGCCTAGTAGGGGGGGAAAATCCAAGTCTAAAACTAAGAGTTCAGTAGAATTCCGTAGCACTCGTAGCTTTGCAGACAACATGAGTTGGTTTTTCACCTAAGATTGACTTTTTTCCCTCTGGCCCGCTCTGTTTCATTTCAGCCACACTCAATTTAGGCTGATGAAGTTGGCACTCATTTATTTATTTCATCGTATTTAAGATGCTAGGCAACACTATCAAACATTCTTCACTTCAGTCTCTTTTCTTTCTGTTTGTGAATGTCACCCTGTGTTGTACAAACACAGCAGGGATGAAAGCTAACACAAATGCAGATTTGTGTCTACAGCACAGAAAGGTGTATTTATAGATGAGCAAACCAGGTCAAATCTTTCAGAGGAAAAAATAAATTAAAGAGCCACTAGTTTTGGACAAGTATCTGGAGACTATTATTAGTAGTCAATAAAACTGATCATAAAATGGGGGGAATCTTGGGAGAGAATATTTTAAATGACATTTTCTGTTTATAAACACACACATGCTCACATTCAAAAGACACTAGACCTGTTTTTCACGCTGTACTGTTGCTCTGAAATGAATCACTCACAGCTTTGTGTTAGTTGGGCTGAAGAAGACAAATAATCTAGAAGATTGGTCCAATATGGATTAATTTATTTATTGATTAGAGAGACAAAACCAATTCCGATCAATAATACATGAGTGAAATTCTTTACTGTAGCAGATCACATAGAAAAGTTGAGAATATGATTTTAGAAATTGGTATTTATACCTTAACTTGTTTTGGAGTGATAGAGTTACCTAATCTCCATCTGCTTAACTCTAATGCAGAAATATAAAAATATTACCATACCAGACACGCAACTATTCTTTGGTTTTTTTCCATCTGGCATTCTTGAAAGAAGAAAAATAAGAAGTGCTGTATACACAGAAATTATGGGTCTCATGCAGGAGAATAATCCTTACTCAGGATTTCACTAAGCTAAAAGATCAGGAAAAAATGTAATTACGACCTTGCAATAAATAATCAAGGTTTATGGAGGTTTGGCCAATTCCTGAGTGTAAAAAAGTTTTGATAAGCATATAAATAAAATAGAGCTCTGCAAGAGCAAAGTATGTCAACAACTGAAGGGAATTAAAACTGGCAAGAGCACCTTTTTAAATCACCAAGAAAACACCGGCAGCTAGTTTTGCTGCACAGTGAGTCAGCAGTTACTCAGAGGTGAGATTTAACTTAACTGCTTCATATTTACTGGGAGTGCAGAATTTGTATAAAGATAGATTTTTTTAAGAAACTGTCTGGCATAGCATTTTCTCTTGGTACCCTCTGGGACTGTCGAAAGTCTTATGTGAACACCGCACACTGTGATTTTCATGGCTTATTAACTTCACCCTTGCTTGTTACCTAACATGTAAATACCCAGAGCTCACACACATTTTTAGTAACAGCTTGCAAGTGATTCAGGTTCATGAATAAAAGCATCTAATGCTATTTCACGTGTCCTAGGGTATCCAAGACTTCCACGGGAGCAGGCAAATAAGATATAGGATCTACCAAAAACCTGTGCTCTTCTGGAATGGCAACTCAGGGCCAGACGTAGTAACGTAGAGTATCTAAAATAGTGTCCTTTCTTTTGGCAGTGGATTGTTAGTGATATTTATTAAGAATAGCAGGAACTGTGTAGCTGTTTGTTGTCTTCTGCTTATTCATTTTATTTACTATGTCATCATGATAGCACATGCTACTGTGTTTATTTTTTCTTTAGTAAGTCTTCCTTTTGCTGCAGATTCGTTCATCCCTTTGCAATCTATAAAAGATAACTACTTTGAGAACAATTACTAAAGCCTGTTTGTAATGAGTTTGTGTTACTTATTGCCATAATAAGTTTTTAGAACATATTTAAAGATTTTAGACCGAATTTTGATCAGTTACTGGCATAAGTCTGAAGTAAAATCAGTGCACTTGAAATGAGGAGCTGAGCAGTGGATTAACACTGTTGATTGTTTTCAAAAGTTTTCTTGCAATTCTCCTTGGTGAGTTATTCAAGCAAAGCTTATAATTTTATATTAACAATAATGTTCCTTTCATCTTTTTCCTATGAAAAATTCTTTTCCTTCTAACATTCTTTGTCCAAGCCTTCTTTAATGTCTCATTTCGTTGTAGTCCATATCCAGAAAGCTAAGCCATTTTGCACCTCTCTTTTCATTTGAGGAGCAGAGGAAGGGAAGAAGATGGCCAAAATCAGACTTTTTGGCATACATCTTCTTGTGTAGCATGGGCATACGGCAGGTGAGATTTTTCCAGTGTCAGTGTAGTAGATTCAGTACCTAATGATAGTCTTTGAAATTTAGAATGAGACTGCTTGCAACATATGTTTTCATATCTCTCAAGAGACTTCATTTTCTCTAGTTTTGCTCACTTCCAAAGGATTTCCTTTGGTAGCTGCTTTGACACAATTCCGGCTTTATTAATTCTGCAGGAGAGTCTGTTATAACAATATTTTATGAAAATGCATGAAAAAATTCTTTCTCCTCTGTTGTCTAGTTGCGTGTTCTTGAACTTGTTAAAAACAGACTTCTCACAAATTAAGTGAGAAAATGGATGTGTAAGTCTACACTTCTGGTACTCTTCATTAGATTTAGTTTCAGAAAGTTTGGCTTAATGTGAAAGAATATTTGAAATCATGAGGGAAATGCTGTGCACTCGATTTTTGCTTTAATAATGATACTCTGAAAAAATGAATATACATGTGGGGGAAACTGCTTCTTAATAAGCAGATACTCAATTTTGGATTATACTTGGAGTGTATTTGTATTACAGTAATTGTCAGGACTACAAACGGAGAGATTTGCTGGGAACCACAAACTTATGTCATTGTTTAGAATGACAGAGGTAAAGCAACTTAGAAAATTGTTTCTAGGACGTCCATGAGTAGGAAAAGAAATCTCAGCTGTTTACTCCCAGTAACTCTCTTCCTAAAAACACTTATTTCATACTATGAATTTCAGTTTCCATGGATGTTTTCACTGTTCATAAGTACCTCTGAAAAGTGAAACTGTTTTAACCAGTGGGTTATATTTGAATAATTTTCTATCATTCATGTCATTGCTTATATTTTATTTCTCTGGACACCAATATATCATCCAATATACTTTTTAATTCCTGTTGCAATATTGAGGTTTGGTTTTTTTTTTAAAAACACTTATTTCATACTATGAAATCTGGGATAAATGAATATTGCAAAACAGTTATATGATTAATACCTAAGTATATGTAAACACCAAGATTCACAAATGCTGCCATAATCCTACAGTTGTTGGCACCTTTAAAATAAACTTATTTTTATGTATATGGCTGTGTTGGTAAGAAACAGGAAGCAGAAGTTAGGAGATCTGTTTTCAGGTTCATGTTCTGTCAGTTTCCTTGTATGTTCCTTGATGACAAAACACAGCGATAGATCAACTTAATCAGAAAGGGAAGTAATGGAGTTGATCAAACGTCTCCAGACATAGCGGTTTGTTGTGTTTCCAGCTTCGGTTCCATCCGGAAGTAAATGCGAACTTTTTCTCTCCTTTTTTTTGAAATTTTTGTTCTCTTTCTGATTGGAGGAGAGGCCATAAAATGTTTGGAAAGCAGTGTTTGAATAGAATTGGCAAGAAATTTTAAGTATTTTTTCATGTAGCATATGGATATTTTCTGTGGCGTCTTTGATTTTGCACTGATAATAAAGGAAAAAAAACCCTGAGGACATAGGCTGTTGCAGAAAAAGTTGATGGGTAGTTCGGGGAGAGACAGCCCATAGTCCCATCCATGACTTCCAAACTGTCCCGCTTTGAGTCACAGACACAGCAGGAGATCAGTTTTAGTCTTCATTTCCCTCCAGTGCTTTGATGATGCAGGACCTGCTGGTGACCCAGCAGAGCAGCGCAAGCTCTTGTCTTCACGTTAAGTAAAGGCTCCAGGCTGTGCAAAAACAGCAGCCTCACATAAACACCTCGAATTTCAGGGTGAAAAAGCTCATCAAAGAATCAACAAGGCGGGCAAGAAATATCAGTGCCTGTTACATCAGGAGCTTCTGTCTCACGGCACGTGGGGCTTGCTTAGTTCCCAAGCAGTGCCAAGGAGGTAGGTGCCTCTCTTTGCAAAACCAAGGGCTGTGTCTTCTGAGACACTGAGGTGACGTGTTTGGAGTTCAGTGTTAGAAGGAAGGAATAAACAGCCTCCTTGTTTCTGTATCTTCCTCCTAGACATTCTCAAAAATAAATATATAAATGAAAACTCTCCAGAATTAGTATAGACTAAGAAAGCTCTGTGGAGGTTGCTAGGCAGCCGAGGCCAAAGGAATAGAAAGCAGGCAGGTCTTTGAAAAACAGAGTCGGTAACTCATGGGTTATCTGAAGTCACCATTTACTCAGTTGTCTTTTGTCATAAACAAGAGATGGTTGGATTTGTTTTCGTATAGTAGATGACCAATGTTTTTTAAAAATTTGAAATAAAAAGCTTGTTTTATATTCTCGCTCTTATCAATGTTTTCAAGCTATGGAATTATAAGTATGGTTGTTCTTTCTAATGTTTATTTATTCATTGACTGAAAGAGGAATCTGGTGTGTTATATCCAGGCTACAACTAGAAAACAATTTAGCGGAGTGATTAATTTTTAATTTTTTTTCCGGTTTTCTTTTTTACCACAATGTGCACGTAAGACTCTAAATGAAGGAAGTTTCCAATGCTGGAATACCTTGCCCTCAAGAGGTGTCTGTGTTGCACTGGCGCTAGTGACAGGGAAAAACCTCATTTCTACCACCGTACCCTCTATGATGAAGCTCCACATTACAGAAATATAGCAGCAACACCCCCCCTTCCCATTACTACTAAGTATGCAAAAAAATAGGCAAGGTTTTCTTATGCAGGATTAGGTGATCGCATTATTGACTAATTGCTGCCTTTGAAATCTCTGCTTATATTTATATCTTTAAAATCTCCTTGAATTTAAATGATGTTATACATAGAATTACATTGAGGGGATACTATGACCCTGCAACTCCTCTCAAAAAAAGTGTCATGACAGCTCTGTATCATGTTTTAGTCAACTCTAGTTATTCTCTCCCGATGTCTTCAAATTATGTCTCCAAAAGATTCAATCACAGGTTTTCACTATTTGTTTCCTCCACAGGGTGGATGCTGTGGGGGGGTCCAGGCAGCTCTGTGGAACAGTCGCCAGTGGGCTAGTAGGATGAGATGGTCCAGGGATAGTCTGAGAAACAAGGAGAAGCATCACCTCCCAAGACGGTAAAGCTACTGAAAAGGTAATTCATGCTAGGATATTGTTCTGCAGCCAGCTTTTTGGGCTCCAGGCGTTTCGTGTCTGGAAAACATACCAGAAATTGAGTAGAGAATGGGAACACATGCTGTGATGCTGAGTGTTACTACAGAGTCTCCTGAAAATCTTTCCAGAGCTTCTTAAACTGCACTGAGTTTGAACTCCCTTCCCTGTGTGAGGGAGCATTTGGAGGCTGTATCTTCCAGGGGTTTTCTTGTCTTCCTGTGGACCCGTTAGAAAATACAAATCACAAGTTTACAGTAACTGTACAAGAAATTCTGTATGGGACACAAAACTCCTGCAAAGGCCAGCTTTGCAGCCATATAACAATTCAGCATAATAAAATATTGTTTCACAGGGAGAGTTAATGGCTTTATTTTCAACTGTACATAGTCTTGTTTGGTTGTCTTTATTTCAGTCTCACCTCCAGGCTTAGCTATTGTGTTTGCAGAGACTCATGTTCTCCCCTGAAGCCTTAACTATGGATGTTTTTGTTGCTAGCACTTCAGAAGTCCAAGAGAATGTGCAGACTAAAGATCTGTCAGCATAACTGTAATGCTTCTTCCTTCACGTTAAGAGGTAGAATTGAGCCATGAAGTACCAGAACATTAAGTTTCTCTGCTATCCCAAAAAGCTCAGCTATATTTTGTATTTCTGAGCCCGGTTAACTTTCAGTATGTCCATGCTATGCACGCATTTATTGGTCCTCAGCTAAAATTAAGCTTGCTGAACAAACAGCTTTTGTCCAGTCATCCTACACCAATCATTACCTGTGGTACTTTTTGAAATATCCATCAGGCTGACTTGCTGCTTTAATTTATTCATGTGCCTCAGTATATGCAGAGGGGAAGAATATTAACAACGGGAAATCACACTGGTGGAAAATAAAATGTGATTTTTGATGCCAAAGTTTTCATAAGGATCCATTCCCACATCTCATGAGACACCGAAAAAGCACAAAACATCATTTAATTAGGAAAGCTTTTTTCTTTGCTCAGGAATATAGATGTTTTGACTGGTTGAGTACCAGGTTAGGTTACTTGGTTTGTTCAGCTTGGCGAAGAGAAGGCTGGGGGGTGACCTCCTGGGAGGCTACAGCTGCCTCAGGGGTGTCGGCAGAGGAGGAGGTGGTAAACTCATCTCTGGTGACCAGGGGCAGGACACGAGGAAACGGAATGAATCTGCACCAGGGGAAGTGCAGATTGGACATTAGGAAAAGATTCTTCACTGAGAGCATGGTTAGTCACTGAAACAGGCTCCCCAGGGAAGGGGTCACAGCACCAAGCCTGTCAGAGTTCAAGGAGTGTCTGGATGATGCTCTTAATCATATGGTTTAATTTTAGGTAGTTGTTTGAGAACTCAGTGTTTCTTATGGGTCCCTTCCAACTTGAGATCTTCTATGATTCTATGAATCTAACCTCAGTGCCATAGAGAACAGGTTGGATTCCAGGTTTTAATGCTGGGAGAAGAAATTAGAACCCTTCAAAGCAAATATGGAAAGAAACTGAAATTAGATGAGATGACATTGTGATACCTTCATCTGCAACAAACTAAATAGAGTTTGAACTCCCCCACCCCTACATTTGATGAGACACAGGAAGCTTAATGGATTGATGTTTCAGTCTCTGATTCATTGCTTAAATTATATTTCATGTGAACTATTGTTGGAAATGCCATTTTGACTGAAGGAAGGGGAAGATAAGAATGCTGTTTTAATATAACTTGAGATCTTGATGGTAAAAGGTAATTTATACTTTCAGTAAGAGGCTTTCATCTTCATTGGAGTCTAATGATATTGATCTGATATCAGTACTAAGTATATATTCTTGAATTCTGACCAGACTCCGTTTCTGCAGGGGAACCACAAATGTTTCACATTGTTCCAGCAAATGGAGCTCTGACTGTGCCTTTTTTTTGGCTGGTCAGTTTACAAGTGGCTGCATTTGGCCATTCTGTGTGATAAATACTCTCTTTTTTGGTTCTATTTTAAGATGAATCATTCTAAATTTTATATTTGCGGCAATCACTGTGCCTCTTCAAGGGTATTTATAGTAAAGCTGTAGTAGTCCATGCTGGGTTTGGTTCTGTTTTTCCAACAGCTAAGAAACCACTTGTGTTCCGTGATTCATGGAAAAGCTCAAACCTTTTAAATTAAGTGAAGGGTGTGCAGCTTCAGAATGAATTATGCCCTTAAACGTAATGAAAAGCTCCATTTGAGAGTGAGATGTGCCCCAGAGTTTGGAACAGAACAGAAGAAATGAGATATTCAAATCAAAGCAGAAGTCCTTCTCGCTTAGTAACAATTTAGAACAAAGCTTGTCTTTTGAATGGCCACAGGTACTGACCTGTGCATGCACAGCTGGCTCTGGACGCCTGGAGACTGGCAAGACTGCAGCCTTATCTGTTATCTTTTGCATGCAAAACTGTGTAGGCAGTGCCCAGTGCTGGCAGGCAAGTGCAACGCTCAGCTAAGTCATTTTTCATATTCTTTATATCTATAAATGAAAACTGGGAAGTTTCTGTTCAGTCCTTTTCTTGTTTTTTTTTTTCCTTTTCACCGAGAGACTTCTAGGGTTTTATGTTAGAGGAAAAAACCCTTAGACAGAACCAAAGTCAATAACCCTCAAGAGACAAATGGAGACAGGAGAACTTAGCAGCAATTCCTTTAATATTTCCTTCAATATTTTGTGACATGAAAAGAATAGACTGTTGGATCTCTGAAACGATCTGAGAAATCAAGTGTGAAAGAGATGAGTTACTAGGTAGCCTTCACCTGCGTTACTCAATGCCATATACATTGCTCTCTGCACAGCTGATAATACTGTATATCATAAATTCGGTATGTTTTGTGGGGAAAAGTGCTGTGTTCTTTATTGTTTAAACATACTAAGTGAAATTCCGCCTTCTTTGAAAACGGGTAGAAAAGCTGGTCCCTTTAGTGAGTTGGGATGCCAGTGATTCAGCATCTCAATTTACTACTTTTAGCGTAGCCACTTTTTGTTTTCTATTGTTATTTCTCCATTATTATTTAATTTCTTGCCGATTATGTTCTTCTTGCTGATTTCTGCTGTGGTTTAACCCTGCACAGCTGCTCACTCAGGCCTCCCTGGTGGAAGCCAAAATCAGCATATCCCAGCCAAACTCAGCATATTCCCCATTTAATTCCTCAAGTTCTATTATGGTAGGTGGCAGAAAACTGGTCATCTGATACTGAAGGAGAATAGTTTGAGATACTTACTCTTTGTAAGACTGAATGTTCAAGAATGTTAATTCCTCTGAATGTTCTGATTCCTGTACTGCTCCAGGATCCTGTCCTGCAATTTTTAACACTTCAGTGGAAATATTGCTTTGACTGCAATAAATAAAACCGGTCGTAGAGAAGTTGATCTCAATACCAAATAGGAAAACTTCTTTCCTTAATTCCCTTGACATCTTGGGGAATTGCAAAGGATTAGCTGTTGAGTTGGCAACATCTAGTTGATAGATAACAAAACTTCAGCTCCAAATTGCCTTAAACCTCTTCTGCCCCTAAAGGAAGGTAAAGGGGAGGGAAAGAATTTACTCTGAGGTGCATCAAGCAGATCACATCTTGTCGATGTGACTTTGTAGAGGTGTATTGATGCGAAGAAGGGGAGGTCTCTGTGAGAGGCTGTTAATGCACCAGGGATCAGATGCATGGCAACTTCAGTTTATAGCCAATATCTGATACAATATTTATCATGAAGATATTGAAATCTCTAACAAGAACTGAAGATTACCAAATGAACAGCCTGGATTAGGCAATATGATTATGAAAAAAGCAGAGTGAAAACAACGTAGATACAGGTGTCTGACTGCAGCTAGAACTCCCCAGGGCATTGAAACCCCTATCAAAGTAGCTGGAGATGGAAGTCATCCTTGTGGAGCCTCATGAAGGGGGGGGAAGGTGCAGAATTCATAACTATGAGGTCTTTGAGCAAGAGCACACTGAAACAAAATTGCATGAGGGGTGTGAATGAAACATAGTTGTAAGCATAGATGAATACAGTATTTTAGGAGGTTTGGGGTTTTTTTATTATTTTTTGCTTGCAATGCTCTCTTTGTTTGCACTATGTAAAACCTTAATATCACATTTTGCTAGGTATAGCTTTCTTATTTATTTTTAAGCCTGAGTTGTGCTGGGGAGGAAGATGCATTTCTGTGAAGCAGAAGGGCTGACTACATTGCTAGAGGTAAAAAATCAGAAGAATATGTATGCAGGTAGTGGAAAAGGAGCTGCACCTTGAGACACAGGTGCTGAGAGAGCTTCCTGCTGCTCTGTTGAGCATCAGTATGGGGACCACGGCTGCCAAATATCAGCCATTGGGAAGGAATTCCCTCTGGCAGAGCAGGCCTCTGTTCTTCCCGCTGAGAAGCAGATGGCAAAGAGACAGCCCACATCTCCAGGCAGACCTGGATGTGCTGCGCCTCTTTAAGACGAAGATTACTTTAATCCAGTAAATCATTGTTCATTTCAGACATACAGACATTTGATCTGACTTAAAGTAAAATAAAAATTATTTTAGGGGTAATCCCAGCATTTTTTTCTGGAAAGCAAGTGAGCAGTGCAAACGTGGCTGATTTTGTATAACGTATACATAGTAGCTAACATAGGTAAACCAAAGCTGAACTGTGAATATGATTCTAATATATTAAAGCATCGTCTTATATTGGCCAAGAAACCTATTATATATTGTCATAATATTAATTTCCACTAGTTCTCAAACATCGTTTTATTATGGCGGTGCCTATGATAGCTTATGAAAAGAGTGATATAAGAACAAAATAAAAGGGCTCAGATGCTGCAGGGAGGGAAGCAATGTCTTTATTTAATCCTCTTGATTTATAGCTGTGATGCTTATTTTTTTTGTACAAAAATATTTGATCACTTCACAGTCATTAACTCCTTCAGATGCATAAAGTAACAAGAGGTGCCTCTGTGAACACAGTGAGCCTCTGATTAATACCTAGAACGAAAATGGTAGCACCCTGGCTAAAGTATGAAATAGCCAAGCAAGCACACAAGTGCTGAACTTGGCTAAATATTGCGCCCAGGAATGGGTTTTCTTCAGCAAGACTTCATGTTTAAAAGCAGTAGATTCTGAACGTGTCATTTGTATATCTTTGCAAACCCTGTTGTTTGCTCAGTCCTCCAATTTTGCGAAGAAGTTGAGGCATAGAGATGAAGCATTAAGAAAGTTAGGAGTTAGAACTTCTTTCCTTCTTTCTTTGATCTGGAAATCGGAGCCTTTTTCCTCACAGAAACCACCACTTAGGCTATTTAAATTCATTTGCACATATATTTATAGCTCTTTGAGGATCTGAGATACTGAAGTTAAAAAACATCCTAACATGGAACCTTCCTAAACAGAGAAAAGCTGCTTTAGCCATGGGAGTTGAATATAGAGAGGTAGTGATGCTCCTCTCTTCAGTCCTGTACACCTTCTTAAAGTAGCATTTTTTATTATAGCAAGCAGTTAATAGATAAACTAGACAACATTGTCTGGTTGCACAAGTATCCCTGTTTAGTTTTGCTAGGACTACTAAAGTTTCGGCACTGCATGGTCCGTATGTTTTGAGCTGCAAGCAACAGATCTTCCAATTTCTCCTGTCCTGGGCTCTTCTAAGTATGTATTAAACGTTGCAACTAGTTGCCAAGTTCCACGATAATGGGTAATGTTGGCAAATACCCAGTAATGCCAGATCTGAAAGCACCGTAATCTATTCCTTTACTGCAGCTAAAAGTTGAATTTAAAATCACTACCATGAAAAATAACTGTTCTTTTATTGGAAATTGTAATTTGATACCGAGTCAGTGGTTGTTTAAAAATGGCAGTTTCAAAAAGAAAGAACTGTTATGGTCCAGAAAGAAAATAGTGAAAAATGAGGCTTGCACACCAAATTGGATTGATCTGGGTTAGCAATAACAGCTCTCACCTGCATATGAACTTCATGCATCCTGCATGGTTGCAGAGTGAAATAAATGATTATTCACTTGCTTAAATCAAAATTATTATTTTGGCCCAGTTAACAGGGTGATGAGATTCAAGTAACAGCTGAAGATTGCTTACAAAATCCAAAAAACCAGACGTACAGCCATTTACAATAATTGTATTTTTTCTCTTTTTATTTCCTATTTCTGTTTGATTAAAAACACAATCCCAATAATGTTTTAGAAGGTGAGAAGTGAAATCTGATTTTCATGGGTTTTAATGTGACATGTGGGATGTGTAAACCTAGTCTTCTATTTAGGAGTGCTTTGCTTGAACTTATCACCGTTTTCATTTGCTTTTCCAGTTTACTGAATGTGTTCTTCAGCTTCTTTCATTTATGGATGTGGTGGAGGAATATTAGATGTTGCTTGTCTTACTTGCTGAAGTTTCAGATTTTTCTGAACCAAGTGTGACCAAAAAAATTTCCTGTAGGAGAGTCTAATGTGAAATTCAGTGAGAATTTCAGAATTAAAACTGCAAGCTATGCTGTCAGCAGAATGAAATAACAGGGAGTCTTTATTCCAACATGCCTAGAAATGACTTCCTGAAAAAATATACAACATTCTAGGTTCCCATAGGGTATCACATTATTCATTCCTCTATTTTCAAGGTAGGCACACAAAAAAGTATTGGTACAAGTAGATATAATCAAGGAATGGGTGAAAACTAAGCTAGGGATCATCCAGATGGGAAAGTTCTATCTTCATAATAAAAGATATAGCCTTGCATTTTTAGCCTCAGAAGCAGATTTTGATGAGTTTTTTGGCCATTTGTTACTCCTGATCTCTGGAGTCATCATAGAACAAACAAAAGAAATAGGAAAAAATGAAAAATTTCTGGAAACAAAGCACTTATAAATATAGCCTGATCTGGAATCTCTTAATTCTAAAATAGGAAAGGGGCTCTGTGACTTGCCTGTCCATTCAGCTACATGAAGATACATGTATACATACTTGAATTTTTTGTTTCCTTTGTTTTCATACTAGCTTGGACAGAAACTTCTTTAGTGTTGATTCAGTTGTTTGTCTGTGTTTTGATGATTTTTACATTACTACAGATACAAGCTAGAAGAATTAGAAACAACTGATGTGAGAGGAAGGAGTGACGTAGAATGCAGAAGAGCTGTTTGTTGGCTATAATAGTTAAGGTTTATTTGGCCAGAAAAGAGAGTTAAATTACTTCAATTCAGAGGAAGGTTACAGAGCTGTTGACCTATCGCAGAATCATAGAATTGCTCTGGTTGATAGAGACCTTCAAGATCATCAAGTCCAACCATTAACCCAGCACTGCCAGATCACCACTAACCCATGTCCCTCAGCACCACATCTCCACTGCTTTGAAACCCCTCCAGAGATGGTGATTCAACCACTGCCCTGGGCAGCCTGGGACAGCCCTTGACAAACCTTTCAGAGAAGAAATTTTTCCTGATACCCAACCTAAATCTCCCCTTTTGTGCTTCTCTATACATACCTATATTGATTATAATGAGTATTAAAAGAAAACTAAATTTGTGAGGGCTGTAAAACTCATCAATGGTAAATTAATTTGGAACTTCTTAGCTGAAAGATTTTATTCATCTTTTAATCATACTTTTTATTATTTTTGCTGTGTTACTTCTGTGTCAATCACAACAAAAGTGTGCACGCACAATCCATCGACACCTCTACTTTTTGCTTTCTTCATTTTCTTAGCCAAGCCCCACTGAAGTAGAAATTTGCCGTACTTCTTCACCTCCTTCTTTTCCCCCCTTCAAAATGAATGTAGTTCACATGCAAGGATTGCTATGGTAGAAAATCTTTTTTATTTCCAGTAACATGTGGGAGGATGGAATGGTTTGACTGTATACATCTACATAAATATTATGATGTTATCTCCAAGTGCACGATCATGTTTTAGTCATTCCTTCCCTTATATTCACCATCCATTGAGACCTCGCCTCATTCATTGCACAGGATGACTTAAAAAGGGAACTGCAAAGAAAGTCTTGGATTTTTTTTGAATTATTGTATTTGCAACTGAAAGAATTTACCTTTTCTTGAGGGTAATGTGTTTTAGATGTAATACATACACAGTTTTTGCCTGCTATTATTAGGAAGTTTAAACTCTTGTCAGTGAGTGCTCAGAACTCCCAGTGAACAGAGCTGGAGATCTATCTGTACATGGAGGGGAGCGGACTGTGGAGCTCAGCAGTGCAGCTGAGAAAGGAGGGTGCTTTCCTAGACCTTTTGGTTTTTGCTTTGGCAGTAGGTGGTATAAAGAGGAGGGGTATTAAGGACTAAATAGTCCAGATGCCCTGACTTGAGCTGCTATTTGCATATTTTACACTCCTTCCATTTCTCTCCCAAAGAAACAGGTATGCATTTATCATAGGACTTTTGGTTTGCTTTTACTTCGTGGTGTTCATAAAGTTATAAAGTTTATAAAGTTAAAAGGATAATTGATTAACTTTTGAACTTTTTCCTGCCTCAACTCTGAAGGGCTGATTTTGGTGTCCTTTGATGTACTCTTACTCTCCTCCCTCTGCATTTAATCAATGCTTCTGTATTCACTTAGTCATATAGTTCTGTCCTTGAAAGCTTCAATAGCCTCCTCATACTTGGTTCTGCTAAAGACCTCATGGAAAACACTGAAAAACATTCTTCTTGGAAACAATTCTGCCTGTGTCTCATCGATTTCGTAGACATCAAATCATGACTTCTTCATGTCTCTTGTTGCTGACTCACCTTTGTCCTTCTCTACCCTAGATACATACAGAGTTTTCCTGACACCCTGTGTCATTCTGTCGTCCAGGTCGGTGTTCTAGCTAGTAATTAGTCCTTGTCCTTGTGTCCCCTCGCTCTGCTTCGCTCTGTCCTGAGGCAGTGATTCAGTAGCTCATTCTCCTTAAGTTGACCCTGTCCCTGTTGTTTGCCCCTATGGTTGTTTATGGGGTTGCGTGATGAAACAGATAAATTACTGATCTATTTAAAAAATATTCTGCCTTTAAGAGGAAGCTTGTTATTAACCCAGGAGTTATAACCTGGTTCCCCGGAGATCTGTGCAGTGAGTGGAATTATACCAGGACAACTCAATGTGTCTTCAGGGGATGGAAACATGTGGCTGAGGACACAGGAGGCAGGAGCTTCCTGAGAAAGACACGGTTGCCAAGGGAAATGGCCGTGTAACAGTGGTCTGTTTTCCTTGTCATCTCTCCCCAGACCTTTTACTCTGATGATTACATTTAGCCAACTTTCTGAAAGTTAAAGGCCCTTTCAGCTCATCTGTTTTTGAGTGATCTCCGCCAGTCAGTATTAACCATTCCCTCCAGGACAGGAGAGTACAAAACAACAGTGCTTATTGACTTCCTCATTTCGAAGAAGCTGAATATTTGCAGCAAGTAAAGGTAATTTGAAGTTTTCTCGGAAGTCTAGAAATTAGAATAAGTAATAGTAGTCCCTCTTACTTGCCAGCCCTGCAGGGATTTAGCTGTTGTTCACTGGCAGCTCTCTTTTTTAACCTTCATATGACCCCCAAGGGATTTTTGACCCACAGTTAAAGAAAACAGTCTTAATCTAGTGCCCTTCCAGGTCTCAGGTGCCACCATTCTGTGAATAAAATATGTCTTATGACTCTTTTCTTTTGGAACACCATCGTTCTTAGGAGAAATGCAGCATGCACTGTCGATATTACTGGATTTACAGCAGGAGTGTGAGGCCGTGCATAAAGCTGGTTACGCAGTTCCAGTTGACAAGGCACAAGAACACAGTAGATGGGAGTCCAGGAGGTGAGATCCAATTGGACAGAACCTCAGGAGATGTCAGGGATGACATGAAGATGGCACCTTCTTACTTAATATGTGCTCTCAGTTGATCTTTGCAGTCTGTTTTACTGACAGTGAAACTATGCCAAACCAGTGTTGCTATAGGGGGAGCTGGCTCCTGTTCCACTGCAAGGATTGGGACTTGTCAGGGATTTTATTTTTGGTAGGCATGATGTAAGATGCAGAAAGTAAGTTCTTGGGCTGGCTTTTGAATGGTGGAGTTTGCAATCCTCTTACTCCACGGGGCTCAAGTATTCTTCCCCATCAGTGGACAGACAAGACTGTAGCTTCTCCTTTTTTTTTTTTTTTCTTTTATTACTTGCACTGGCTAGCAACAGGGAAGTTTCCTTCCCTTCTCTTGCCTTTCAGCCATACACAGACAAATTTTCTATCTTTATTTTAATAATTCTGCACATCATCAACAGAACATCACCTTGATCCTGTGTTCACTTTTAACCCTTTGCTAGCCTCCCTCAGTGGGATGGCAGCACACCAGTAATGACCATTAGCTCCAGTGCTGTCATTTTTGTTGCTAGCACAGCGTATCTGCTGCTGCTGAGGCTTTTTGCCTTTTGTCTTTCTCCCTTACTGGTGCTGTGCTTTTGGCTCTTTAATGGTTACTTCACTATTGAACTGCACAGGGGAACATATCCCCAGACGTTTCCCTAACCTCATCCAGAGAATTCTGAGAGCTCTTCACCCTGTGTTCCCAGCAGGAGCTTCCTACTTGCTTTTTGTGTTTCGGCTACTACACACACATGCTTAGGCGGAACTCCTTTGGTAAAAAGTAACCTAATGAGCTAGCACAGCTAATGGCAGGGCAGCCTCATTCCCTTTCCCTATATAATTTTTCTTATCTACTTATGAATCCTTTTTGCACTGCGTGATTAGTTCTGCTAATCTCAGGCTTTTAAATTAATCATTAATTAAAACATTATACTATGACCCTGAGTATTTGAGATCGCCATAGCCTCGTGCTGTCCATACATTGTTACACCAGTGCGCTTAAGTATAATGCTATAAGTTATTAATTGGTAAAGAACCACTTAAAATTTACTTCACACACAGGTTATTCATGTCATTAAAATTGTCGTGTTTCCTGAGGCACCACATATTTGGGGAACAGTGGGTCAAACCCACAGAGGGATATAGGCCTAAAACGCGTATTGAAATTCTTTCTCAGCATCTCTCTGGAGCCGATCCCACACTGGCTCCATCTCAAATGTCTTGCTGTTATTGCGGTGAATGATTCCCATCAGAAATTCTAAGCTGTTTCCAGTGCTGCAAGATATCCTTCAATATTAGAGTGTGGGCTTGGTATGATGAAATAAAATGAGGTATATTCATGAATATTTTTTTGAGTTTGTAGAAAGGTAAAATTTGGTAGTTATTACATGATATGACTATGATTGGATACTAGCTGTTAAATGGCTGGTTCAGTCATGCAGTATTTGCCTTCGCCTTTCTAGAGAACAGGGAATTTTCTTCTCTTATGTTTTATTTCCCAATTTCTTTTCTGTCAGTGTGTTCAGTCACATAATATGTTCAAACAGCGAATGAATTTCACAATTAATTTCTGTTATTACAATCCACATGATATGGAAGGTATTCAGATACAACTTTGAGGGAACAGGAGAAAACCTCAAGAAAATCAGACAGAAAGATTGAACCCTAGAGCAAAGTCAGCTCCTTCAGGGCATTGTACCACGCCAGCACATCCGTCATGTTTGGACAACACTTCAGGTGCCATTCCATTAAATAGCTAATTTTTATGAGCCTCAGAACATTCACAGGAGTTTTTTTTAATAATTTCAAGCAATAAGAGCATGTGATACTGTAAGGGTCTAAATATTCGGGGATTTCAAGTTATAAGTCTTTTGGGTGATGACTGCTTTCCAAAATTCAGACCTCTAGCTAAGTGCTGCATTCCGTAACGTTTTGTGTCTGAAGGCTTAGATACTTGGAATAATAGATAGGTAAGAGGAAAAATAGGCCTCATTTTGAAACCAAGATTGTAGAAAATTATTTTGAAATAATCTTGCCATATGCATTTCATTTTCTCTTGTCACGGTGCCTATTACACTCTGAGCTCATAAAGCACCCAGATATGTACTTAATTGACAAGTTAATCAGTAGTTCTGCTTTATTCATGATTCTCACATGCAGAGAGCTGGCCATGAGGGAGCTAGAGCCTCTAAGACAAATGATGAGAAAATAAGAGGTAATATTAAAAATATTATGTTTCATTTTTTTGCTTTTGGATGACAGAAGAAAAATTAATATGGAGAGTGCTTGATTTGGTATTGGTAGCTTAACGGTAGCCTGCTTTAATGTATGTCATCAGAAAGTGTAGGGTTCTGAAGAGGAACTATGAAGATGGTGACCAGACTTATATGGACAGTATGCAGCAGGTGGTCAGTGGTGAATATGCAGAATTTAATAGAGTGGGAAAGACTGCAAGTGTAAAAAAACAAGGTAAGCATCTCTTCTGTTTCCTAAAGAGCTCTGTGGTAACCTGTGTTTAGACATTGGGAATTTTGAAATTTGAACTATTTGCTTAAGTGATATATGCAGTGTGGGAGATGCAATTACAGTGCTGCAAGCATAGCTACAGCAAAAATATGGGCTGGAGACAAGTATTTAAAATGACAGTGGTGCATAAAAGAAATCTGACAAGTTGTGAAAATTGGAACTAGATTGCTTCTTGCACGATATTCCGGGAACTGTGTTAAAAGGAAACAAGACTAATCTTAATGAAACATGACCTCTCCACTGTGCCAAATTACTATAAACTGAATCTGACTGGCAGCTGCACTGGTGACATTTTCTAAACCAATTTAATGGATTCCAGCACTTGGCCGGGCAGCTGTTGAAACCTCCCATTGATTACAACCTATGTCATCTTTTTATCTGCTTGGTTTGCATTTCAATCATCTCCACCTCAGTTTGCCTCTTTTGATGAGGTGGTCTGGGGGTTTAGTGAAGCCCCGGCGGGGCTCCGCGGTAGCTGCCGCGTGGCCGGCGCCGCTTCTCCCCGCGCCCTCCCCTCTGCTGCGGGTCACGGACAGAGAAAGAAAAAAAAATATTCTAAAGTGCCTTTTTGAGTTAAGGAAGGTTTAATATTAAAAAAAAAAACCCCACGTAATAAGCAGTTGCAGTTAACAAAACAACAGTAACAGTGAGAAAGGGGCAATACAAAAAGAAATAATACTGGACAAAGAGAGGGACCCAAGCGCAGACACCCGCACGCCGAAGGAGCCTAAGGCGAACTGGCTCCCCCGGGAACCGGAACTAGCCTCAGGGCAGGACGTCAGCATGGTATAGAATAGCTGCACCAGGTTAACCTGTCCTGTCGAACCAGGACAGGTGGGTATCTAGCAAATGTCTGCTATCAATATAATCCCAATATTGCATGTGATTTCCTGTAACGATTCTGTGCTATCTCCAGTTCACATTAAGCTCTTGTCTCAGTTAATAATTAAATCACACTTCACAGGTAAAACTTGTTATTTACTCAACATGTTTTCCAGGCTTGGTCTACTTATTGCTCCTCACTGAGTCTTTCCTGAACTTTCATTTAAACCTGTGCTGGTCAAAATCTCTCCTCCATGCATAGAACATACATACTTCCTTACCATATTCTTCATAAAAGAAAATTGTAGTGTCAGCTCTTAGTTTTCAAAAGAATAAGATGCTCAAGTTCTTCTTTTACCAGTTTCATATTATACACCTGAAGATGTCACTTAAGCTGTTCATGCCTGAGTTTAATGGTCTTTAAAATGAATACCATAATACTTCATTCATTGGATTATTGTCATCTAATTAATCCTTTGAAAGATCCTTTGAAGTTCTTATTTGTCAGGTGCTCTTTAATATGTAATAGTCATAGCAATAAATGGCTTTCATTTCCTGGGTTTCAGCCTGATATCATATAGATCACACATTTTTTTTATTTTCTCCACACATAGTGCTTCATTTTATGGATCATAACTAAGTTATTTCACACCTCACTTCTACCTTGCGCATACATGTATCAAACAGAATTTTAAATATTCATTACTCCTATTCCATGTGAACCACTGGAGTCCTTAATTCTAAAATAAGCCTCTTGAAAAAGAGGCTTTCGACCTTCTCTGCAGTTTAGAAGCATGTGGTGAAAATACGCTGTTTACAGGTGAGGAATACTTCCTGGAGTGAGAGTCTGAAATGGACCAAAACATGTGGAATATTATTTATACTTTTTGGTACCATGCAATATTTCAAAGAGGGTACTGAATTCCCCAGTTACTTTTTTCATCTTAGTGTCATGCTTTTTGGTGGGGAGAAAAAAACCCTCATACCATGTAAGTGCTGTATCTCTGCCATTGTCTCTGAAACACAACTAAATCTAGGGGTAGCATAAAACATTGCAGAATAGACAGTTGCGACAGGAACCACTGAAGAACATTGAAATACAACTGTAATTGCAGTTTTAGACTGATATAATCTGATTTTCGACAGGTTACTGAATTTGAAGGCATCATTCCTGCTCTGCTGAATGTTATAGGTTACTTAAATGTCATAAATGAAGAATTCATGGTCATGGAATCATAGAATAGTTTGGGTAGGAAGGGACCTTTAAAGGTCATCTAGTCCAACTCCCCAGCAGTGAGCAGGGACATCTGCAACTAGAGCAGGTTGCTCAGAGCCCCGGCCAACCTCACCCGGAATGGTTCTAGGGATGGGGCATCGTCCACCTCCCTGGGCAATCTGGACCAGGGTCTCACCACTCTCAGTGTAAAAAATTTCTTCCTTCTGTCTAGTCTAGACATCTTTTAATTTAGAACCATCATCCCTTGTCCTGTCACAACAGGCCTTACTGAAAAGTCTCTCCCCATCTTTCTGACAGGCCCCTTGAAGTCCTGAAAGGCCACAAGAAGGTGTCCCTGGAGCCTTCTCTTCTCCAGGCTGAACAACCTGTTGAGGGTTGTTATCTCAGCCTTTCCTCATAGGATAGGTACTCCAACCTTCTGACCATTTTTATGGCCTCCTCTGGCCCTGCTCCAGCAGGTCCATGTCTCTCCTGTGCTAAGGACTCCAAAGCTGGCCCAGCACCCCAGAGCGGAGCAGAGGGGCAGGATCCCCTCCCTCACCCTCCTGCTCATGCTGCTGGGGGTGCAGCCCAGGAGGCCTTTGGCTTCTTACCCCCAAGCCCTTCTCCACAGGGCTGCTCTCCAGCCCTTCATCCCATAGCATGTATTGATACCAGTGGTTACCCTGACCCAGGTGCAGGACCTCGCACTTGGCCTTGTTGAACCTCATGAGGTTCACGCGGACCCACTCCTTGAAAAAAACAACCATTTCAGTTTTCTTCCCATACTAAAATATACTCCAGTGTTGTATGAAACAAGAATTTGACCTCACAATGCTACTGAATCTCGTATATAAGTGAAAATGTGGCTGTATTAAGTACTTGTAGGATCAAGACCCAGGAATGGCATCCTCATCCTGTGCTATAGCAAAAGACTCCATTTTATTTATATCTTATTTATACTTTTAGCTTGCCTTAATTTCAAATTATTCCATTAGCAAGATCACGAGAATGAAGAAGTAGGACAATTTAACAGCTGAAGTGGCTTTTCAGAAAATTGCACAAGTTATTGGCATCATTCACAATTTGCCTGGCACTATTATATCTAATGTAAGATGACTAACTTCATTAAGGCTGAAATATTAGCTGTAGGAGGGGCAGCCAACTGAGGCTATAGTTCTCATCCCAACTGTTGCTTAATCATTTCTATTTATCAGCCAAGAAGGGATTGCTCCAGAATTAAAGAACATTTACTTATCTGCAAATATAGACATCACCAATTGCTGTGACTTGATGAAACTAAAAGAACAGAAGAGGCAGAAAGTTTGTAATATGCCTGAGAACAATATTAGAATTATTGGAGCTCGGGGAGTAAAATTGGGAAAGTATTAATAGGCTGTCAGAGGATAACACTTGTAATACCATAGTAAGAGTTACTCTGCATATCTTTCACGTTCCTTTACAAATATTGGAAACACGGCTTTTGCAAACCTTAATTAAATCCTCACTGCTCCACTGAGAGTTAACGTTTTTAACCCTGCTGTAATGAAAAGCTGTGCAGGAGTAGATCTTTTAGAGAATTAGAAACTGTCTCCTGATCTTGAAAATGGACAAAAAATATGAACTCAGCCTTTTTTTCTACATATACTCAATGTATAGTAGTACCTCAGGCATTTAAATATTTACTTATGTAATCTTATTAATCACTGAGATAACTTTATATCATGATCAAAATAATAACGAAGAATAATAATGAAGTCTTGAAGTCTAAAATTTAAGAAACACTTTGTAAAAGATGAGAGTAAATTTTCAGTCTGACTTTTTATCCTTTATCTATGTAGTTTGCACACACAAGTGGCTGCTTGCAGATGTAATGCAGGTTTATAGCAGGAATATAATTATGTATTTTTGACATGAGGTTCACACGACGTTGTCACCTTTGTTGTTGAAAGAAGATATGTGATACTGCAGGTTTGAGTGTTTTTCTCAGTTTCCCATAATTTGGGAAGCAAGCAATGCAAGAATAAATAAGAGATTGATTTTGTTTGACTTCAGATCTGTCAAGGCTGTGATTTCTGAAAGGGTTGATACAGTAACATCTGTAATGGGTGTCGATAACTGGGCCTAGGCATAGACATCTGTTTTGAGAGTCCCAGACCTGGTTAATTCTGTGAAAGCCCATAAAGATCAAGAAACATTAGATTTACTGTAGCCCGAACCTTGATCTTTTAAATTTCTTTCTCTTTATAGCTCTGCATTAGACACAATTTACTGTACGAAGGATTTTTTTTTAAATGGAAAAATACTGCTGAAGAGATAATAGGTATTTTAAAAATAGAGAGCACGAGGAAATGCCATGCAAGTGGTAGTTTAATTCCTAAGCCTTTTTGCTCTGTTTTTGTTATTCTCTGTAGTTAAATATTAATAGAGTCAGTGTCACTTAAGCAAAATCATTTGTATCGTCTCACTAACCTGTATGGAATTAAGGAAGAATGAACTTCAGTTCTTTAAGTGAGCAGGAGATAACAATGCCGCGCGACACAAATGATTGAATTTGCCCGCAGTGTTTGTGCAATGCTTACTAATTTACAAGGGCATTTTCAAGCAATTCAGTGTCTGGGATTCCCTGGGGGCAGTTCTCTTGGGCACTAAAACTGAATCAATGTTTAAATGGTTTTACTTTTAGAGTGGTTTAGAAAAATCGTAAGTAAATAGCTGTTTTCATCATTAATACAGTAACTGCAAATCATGCAAGGATCCTTTGCTTTTCGAAAGGAACGAAAACTGTGTTCTCATTTGGCTGGGGCATCTTGCACTGCGTTTGTTAGAACTGTGAAGAAGAAATATGAAAGGCAGATTGCTGGATTAAGGCAAGACCAATTACTCACTGATCTGGATGAGTCCGCTCCCTCTTTAGCAGATAATGCATCTGCTGCTAAGGAAAGAAAGTGAGCTGGAAGTCAGAGAGCTGAATTCTTCTCTCTGCTCTGCCACTGATGTGCCTGTGCCCGGGCATCCTACCTTTCCCTGCTTCTGTTCACCTTTGGCTGGAAACAGAAGAGGCAATGACCCCTTGCAAAAGAACATCCAAGTACTTAATTTTCAAGACACAATGTGTTATTTCCACCTTGTAAGCTCTATTTCCAACTTACAGGAACACCTATTGTTTGTTCCCCTTCCTAACGTCCCCAATACGTTTTAAAATCTGTCTGTTAGTGTTTTGCTACAGTGCCAGCATTTCAGTAGAAGAGCATAAAAGGGAGATTGCTCCTATATTTGTACTCTTTTCTGTACCTTTACAGGGAGGGACGGGCTTCCAGACGTTTGCCATGTTGATGCAATAAATACTTGTGCTCACTTCACTTCTGTAAAATCTAATAAAGCAGGAATTTGGGGGCTGGCTGTCTCTTTTTGTGACACGAAGGAAGGTGACATTCTGGCAAAGGCAAAGAGTGGGAGCAAGACACAAGTTTTCTGTTCCTGCCGCCTTGATTTCCTGCATGCTTTTGAAAATCTAGACAAAATCAAAGTAAAAATTCTTTTTAATTTTCATAAGCACTGATTTTTTTGGCAAACCATTGGCTTCTGTAAAACTGCTCAGGCTTCATCATTGCTAGTTGCCACCCTTGTGTCTATACTAACTTTTTTTAAAAAACTTTCTCACTCTACTTAATATATAAATAGCATATTTATGGAGTAGTCAAGGATTTAAATGTCTTTCTCATGCAAAACCTCTGGAGGTGAAGATAAAATGCAATTCTAAAAACCTCTAGGGAGGTGGAAACTCAAAAATGATAATTCCTTCTCATCAAACTGAGGGAAAGAAATATTTTTGTCTTGGGCTTCTTTTTAATGAGCTCTTTGAGATTTTCAGCATTGCACAAGAAGCTCCTGGAATGAGCAAAGTTGGCAGTTGCCTGAAGGAGCACACTGGTGAAGACAGAAAAACAGCGATGCTTCCTCTGTCTCATTTATATATAGCAGAACGTTAGAAAGTGAAGCCATTATTCTTGCTAAAGCATTAGTTCATGCTCTATGAGATGAAGGCTATTGCTCGACTGTTTTATTGCTGTTGCGTGTTTTACCTGCCCTTCCAATTCCTTGAGTTTTCCTTCACTGCCCAGGTTGTGCAGTAATGAAAAATTCTCACAGGGTCTTTTGGCTGCACCTGGGTAAAGCCCATCAGCTTCTGCCAGTCTTAATACTTTAGAGCTTTATAGATCTACCAGATGAAGCTCCCTTCCCAAATCTGTGTCCTTGACTCCATCCAGTAGATTTTCTGAAATTGCTAAGTGCCCTGAACTGTTGGAACAATGGGCAACCCCTGAGTCCGAACTGGTGCTTCTTTTTGCTGGGATTATATTACCTAGAGAAGGGCTGCAAGAACATTTTTTTGAAGTTTTTTTTACATGCAGTTGTTAAGTTGTGTTTTTTTGGGGTTTTTTTTTAGCTTTAGACAAAGTCGTTCCGTTCATTTCCTTGTAAAATAACCCAAAAGTAAAATTAAAGAACGGGAAGGACTGCTGGGAGCTGAGTAGCACTGATGATTAATGGCCTGCTGCCTCCAAAAAATGCAAGTCAGATATGAAATTTCTTTGACAACATAACTGGAATTTCATATTTTAGTTCATATATGTATACACACGTATATCACAATACACGCATGCTTTCTTTCTGACATACACATGAACTTCCCGTGGAAGTTTTTGTTGAATGCTGAAATGTTTTCAATTAAAGAAGTTATGTTGTAAATTCTGTTGCTGTAGCAGCCTTTGGAGCATATGAAATGACACTGAATTTAACAGGAGATTCAGATCCGGTGGCTAGATATTCCCACAGTGGTTGAGATTCAAATCAGAGTATATGTCAGTCATGTTTGGGGAGCTGCTGCTAAATATATTGAACTAATCTCAGATAGAAGTTGGTTTAAAACCAGCTGATGCTTCCCATAAGGAACAATTACCATGTTTGAGAACATAATTAAAGGTAGAGTCTCTGAGGTCTGGCTTGACTGCAAAGTCTGTGTGAAAACATAAGGGTTTACTTTTTCTTCCTTCCTATTCTTACCTCCTATTCTATTCGCATTGAAGTGAATTTCATTAGATCTCTTTTGAGCATTTGAAACCACTCAGCCAGTTAGTGGGTATGTGGCATACTGTGTGTGAACAGCATTGGTGGCTAATTTCTTCCATTTTAGAGATGCCACTCTATAAAATAAGGGGAAAACAGCGCTGGGCTCCAGGGCAAGCTCCACTACTGCAATGTACAATTGGTCACTAACCAGGAGTGACACCAGGCAGAGCCATGTCTTAGAATTTTTATCCACATCATTAAACAACTGGAGTTTTGCCCACAAGTTAGAGCGGAAGACTGATGCCAGTGATTTTGGGTCATAGTTGTGCTCCTGATTTGTTTCGTGGCATTAAATGAATCATCTTGCATCTGTCCTCACTCTTGAGGTCAATTTTGGGGGAGGATTCTTTCAGCGTTACTGCTGTCACGATTTGGACTTCAGATGTTACTGCAATATTTGGAATGAAGAATAATATCGTTCACTTTTGCGTAAGAAACATTTGAGTGCAAAGTATGTATTATCCTTGACTGAATAAATTAGTCTTTAGTTGGTGAGACCAGCCTGTTGTTGTTCAGATAGACCTAAGCATCTATTACCTCTGGCTCCAACTCATGTTGTCAATCACAGGCTGTAAAATCTGTTCTCAAATGATACAGTCACTCTCTTTGTCTTATCATTTGAGTATGGGAAAAGTTCTGTTCATGCAGGGAATACAGTAGCTTCACCCCTATCTTCTTCTCTTTTTAGATGAGTCATAGACATTAACAGATGCATGGAGATTAGTCAGCTGCTTGTTTGTGTTTTCGGAAGGGGGATAGGTCCTAATGAAAAAGAAAATGCTACTGGTTGTAGAGTGAAGAAAGAGCATAAGGCCGTTTCACATATATATTGTTGTAGCTCATTGCTTTTAAACAATAGAAACAAGGTGGAGGAATGGTGTTGAACACTAGAGATGCACCAGATCGATGTGTCTGGCTTTGATTATGGAAGCATGAAGAAGGCCATTCACTGAGATAATGCAGCCCAGATTTTACACTAACCTCATATGCGCTGAGTCAAGACTTGTAGGAGCTGAGGCAGCTTGGCAAGAGCAGCCATGTGAAACAGCTTATTGCTAAGATGCAATTGCTAAGACGCTAAGATGCTAGGCTCCTTTGAAAATCTTAGCTTTAATGTAATTAAGCAACACAGTGAGCTCCAGCCGCCTTGATGGTTTGAGTCTCGTGTACCTAGCTGACAGTTTCACTGTGTTTCTGCATTGTGTCTCTACTTTGATTAGGCCCAGATACATTTAATTAGCAGGTTGTTTGATCAATTAGATAATGAACCCAAAAGTCACCTTCTTGCTTAGATGTGCTTTGAACAACAATTTTAATCATTGTGACAGCTCCTGTAGAAAGAGAAGGGGAGAAACCGATGTAATTAAGATGTGAGTGCGCAAAACTGCCTGGGTGACTCTGCAGCATAAAACTAAAAACACTTTGAACTCCGAAGCATAGAAGACGTAGAGTTCAGTGGATGTAAACTTTGAGGTTTTCAACTGAATTTTGCTTTGTTTATGTTGAGGTCTATGATGAATAGGAGAGAGATATTTGAAAGCATTTGATATTGAATCGTTTTTGCTCCCACTTCATTGATTTCTCTCACACCAGAGTTAGGCTAATGCTGAGTGGAAATTAAATGTTGTTTGGTGCCTGTGCAGTACTGTCGTAAAATGGTCCTAAGTCTGTAATGAACAGCAGTAGGTAAAAAAAAACAAAAAGAAGAAAAAAAGCCAAACAAAACATGACTAGAAAACACTTACTAGAAAAATTCTGAAATGTTGGGATGAAAAGAAGTGGAAGTTCTCCTCCAGACAATTAGAAATTGCCCCAGTGCTGTTAACTTAGCGCAGTTGGGAGCAAGGGTGGGTCAAGATTCATCTTGGCTTGTGAGATGGCCACATTATGCCATGCAATAAAAAACAATACTAGAAAAAAATAAAGTGTAAGCTAGTTTGAGAGGCTGGCTTATCCCTCTCCCTGTAGGTTTTGCTCTGCTTCTGTGTACGTGCTCTGCAATTTCAGCTGTTAGGCAATCTTGAGGATATTCCTATATTTAATCTTGGGGTGTAAGTAAAGAATTAGTATTTAATGCAAAATAAATTGCAGTGGCAATTAGCATGTCTATTTTTTAGTAGCTACAGTCACTAAATCAAGGATTCAAATACTGAGATAATTCCCCTTCTGGCATCTAAACTTTGACCAAATACATAAACAAAGATCAGAGGAAACATTCTTTCAGCTCTTTAAAGTGATTTAAGAGGGGGAGACTTAGTCCAGAAAGGGTGGGAATGAGAAACAGGGATTTGTGTGTGTGCTCACCGTGTACGGGTATGTGTGCACGTGTTCAAATATATGTGTCTATAGCACTTCTGTGTCAAATATTTCTTTTCATTGTTTTCTTGTCATGGAGGTTAACTTTGGAACATGTTTTGTGGAGAAGGAAATTCACTGTTTTCTTTTTGTCTTCTTACTTTACTGTGAAGCATTGCTAGGTTGTAAGCTGTTCAACAACAGGAAAATAAATTATTTCTGTCTGCACTAGTGGTGAATAGTGTGGAATCCTACTATTACTTAGATATTTCGTTTGTACTATGGTAGTGGATGGTCTATTGCCTGGTAGAATTCCACTGGAGATACGTAACAGAGTTTTTCTTTCAGGCTCCTCGACCACCTGTAGAATTGTTTATTATTTTGCTCTGTTATTGGAAAATATCTCCACGGACTCAACAAGTCTTTCTACACTGCTTGAATGAGGAGAGATTTCTTGAGGTGTGGGTTTATTTAAAAAAAAATAAAGATACTGAATTTGTTATTCGTGTAACTAGCTGGTACCAGCAGCATTAAAACATCCCACTGGGTATGCAGATAGCACTCCAGTTAGGACAAGCTTAATTATGTTCTCTTGACTCCACCACCATCAAGATTATTTAAAAGTTTTGTC
This sequence comes from Eurystomus gularis, assembly GCA_013400335.1. Lineage (NCBI taxonomy): Eukaryota > Metazoa > Chordata > Aves > Coraciiformes > Coraciidae > Eurystomus > Eurystomus gularis. The sequence goes on from VZZY01014872.1 coordinate 63,742, forward strand.
TTGAGCATTATTCACTCCTTGCGGGATGTGTTCTCCCTTCTCTTTTTGTGCTTCAGTCACATACTTGTTTTCAAGTTTAGGTCCCAAATTCATGCAGAAATGCAAAATCAAACAGGGAAACCTCCTCGTGTCTAACAAAGTCAGCTTTGTGTTTGCTCTTTCCATTGTCTTCTTGTATTGCTGTGCTATCTCCTCTTTCATTTCACTGGGAGGTCTCTCAGTTAGGAAGATTAGTCCTTTGGAAGATCTGATCAACATGTTCCCTATGACGTACGGTATTGCTAATATTTCTGATGTCCTTTCTCTAACAAGAACAGAACAATCTTCAAGTCAGACAATGGATTCATGTAGTTCAGTGTCTTTTCCCTGTAGTAGCACCGAATAGATATGTAGAAAGGAATATAGGAAAAGAACAAAAGCATAATAATAATTTATTGATTTAGTCTCCGGTGTTTTCAACCCAAGCCTTCTTTGGGATGTTATTTTTGTGGTACTCTTTGTAGTTTTTCATTCTACTAGCTTGTCGCCTTGGTTTTTAATGCAAGGTCACCATGGTAACTGATTTTTATCATGATGAATGCCTCTTAACATAAGTGGTGCTACTGGTGCAGTATCACCACAGGATGGTCTGTGCTGATATTGTTTCCAGAAAAAATTATATGAACACACCAGAGAGCTAGAGCTGGTTGGGTGTTCATGCTTCTTCCCTAGCTAGGTACTCTTCAGCCTCTGACTATTTTCAGCTTAGACAAATTTCTGAGCCTGAAGTGGATTTGTATTTAATAACTCTTATTGGATTGCTCTTCCTAATACTTGTCTAGCATCCATTTGTGTAACTGTGTGCTTTCTGAAAAAATACATCCTTTTGTGTCCTGATACACTCACTTCATACTTTCTAAAGCTTGTATAGAGAGAAGCAGCAAAACCTGGTCAACTCCTATTCATTATTTGTCACGTCTTGTTCTATAGACTTCCATTATTTTGTCCTCCTTTGTTTCTTTTACTGAATTCTAGTCCATTTTGTCGTGTCCCGTATAGAATCCGTTCCCTGTCTTTCATCACCTCAGCTACTGTTCTGTAAACTTTCTTCAATGCCACTATATCCTTTTCTAAAATGTGGCGCAGCATTCAAGAGGTAGGAGTGTCAAGCATTTAAAGAGCGAAGGGCGATGTTTTTATTTTCTACTCTTTCCCTAACAATTCTTGATGTTCATGTGCTTTTTTGACTGCTATAAAATTGGTTTTGTAGAGTTATCCATTATAACTTTGGAATCCTTTTCTGCACACCTTTCCTCTGCATTATAGAATGCACTGATCTGCATTATCCTCAACCTCCTGCGGAGTATCCCGTTCTTCCTACATGTGTCCAGCCCTTTCTGCAGTAAAACTGACTGGATGCTGAAACTCGTTACTGTGTAAATAAAAAATAAGAGAAAAAAATATTAGTGGCAGAATGAACTTTACAAATCCCAGGGGACCTAGGAATCTGAGATACTGTTTCAATTAAACCGAAGTGAGATAAAAAAAAAAGTTCTAAGATTCCTGAGCTACTGAGGAAACCAGCGTTCCTTCTTATTATAAACCTTGATACAAAGACGGACAACAAGCAACTCTTGGAGAATCAGCTTAATCAGACTCACAGAGATTCAAAGAACCGTGCTTCAGGGCTCCCAGGTCCCTCACGCTGCAGCAGGCAGAAGGATGATCTTAGATACTGTCTCTAAATAGGACTGACACGCTTTCTGGGCTTCCCACTCCACTGGAAGCCCTGACAAATATGTCTTATTGCCAAGGATTTTGTGAAAAAAATACGGTCTTGTAAAATTCCTGACCAGTCTTATTATTCGGCCCACTAAGCATAAAATCAAATCTAGGAGGTGGCCATTAACTCTCAGGGAAGCCTGGCTTTATTTTATTAAAAACAGCAAAAAGCAGTGGATATTTACACTTGGACTAGCTGCTTCCGCAGCAAATCCCAGTATAGAAACGTGGCCAGTAGTCATTTCAAGGTACAGAAAGCATCATGGCTGACTGCAGGACAGTAATATAATCTGACACTTAAAAATAATATCTCATTATAAAATCATAAGAATTGTCAATAGCAGCACAATGACTCACCAAGGCAGGTAACTCATTATCATGACCTAAATATAAAGAAGGAAGGAATGGCTCTGTTGAAGAGGAAAGATTAAGGCATCCTGAGGGAGGAAAACTACCAGCAGCTAAGTTTGAGGAGCTGCATATAGAAGCATTCATATTTTTAAATGTTAAGCTATTTTGCTTTTTTTTCCATGCAATAATATAGCCTAACCACAGGAAAGGCACGAATTTTGGACTCTGCTTTGTTTATAGAGAATCCTGGGAAACATGCCTGCTCAGACAGTGTTACTAATAATAGCGTAAATTATTAAAGCTGACAGAGTTTTTATAGCTAATGCATGTGCTCTTTGCACCCCAGACTTTCTTCAGCACGGACAATGAATAAACACCAATCAGGTTTTGTTTCAGCAGTTTGAGTGCAAACACAGGGCTGTCATTTGCGATCATGGCACTGCGGGAAAATGGTAAAATATAAAGGAGAAAAGGTGAAAAACAGGCAAATAATCTCTTGGGTCTAAATGGCATTTTCTGTTGACAGTACATTCCTGTAATAGTCCTCTCATTAATGGAGAATATGAATATCTAAACAATGCAAAATTTAAGTATGTGTCCATTGGCTTTGATAATCTCATTTATTAAGATTGACATCACTCTTCATGATCTTTATGATCAGCAAAACTTATTTTTGTTTGTGTGTGGGGAAAAGCTGTATTTTTAAACAGAGATCTTAAGCTCTAGAGCGATGTATGAAAACAACTGATTAAAAAAATGGTTTGCCTTTGTCTGAGCTCCAAAGAAAGGGAATTAACAGATGCAAAAATAATTTTGCCAGTCATTTCTAAATGAACTTTTGAATGCTGAAATCCTATTTCTGTGCACCATCAGCAAAATGCAACTTTAAAATAAATGTTGAGCCTGCTGCGTTCAGGCACTTAAGCTTGCATCCTAAGGGTTAACTTTCTTTAGAAAAATTAATAGAATAGCGTTTGGGTGCTGGGCATTGATTTTTGTGAAACCAGCTGACTAGAGTAAGCGTAAATCTGTAGAAATGGTAGGTAACTTAAAAAATACAGAGCCAGACATTGACAACTGCAGTCTGGAGAACTTTGTTATTGTTTTCTACAATTCTTGTGTATCATATTTTGCTGAATATCTCTGATTCTATTTAAGGGGTATTGCCGATGGAGATAAAGTTGCAATTCTTTATCTGTATGCATATACATACTTCTTTTTAAGTTCCCTGCAGAAGGAAATGCCATAGATTTATTCTGGGGCTACGGTCACGGGAGTTGGATTCGCTTCTATACACCACAATATTTTCCTCCAATGACTTTAGAACTTGCCTTGTCCTCTAATTACTCTTTTTGCAAGACGGTTGTGCTCAGAGTTTCTCTGACTGTTTTATTCCTCGTTACTCTCTGCCCACTTTTGGAGTATGAATAGCTGTCAGTACGTGATTTTTCTCTCATACCCTGCCAAGGGAGGTCTCTACTGTGCATAGCAATGTGCCAGCGATTTGAAAGAATCCTTCCCTGCAGGAGCCAATAACACTAGAAATGATTAAAACAAAACCTAAAATGTCACCTTAGACTAATGAAATTCCATCATCAAGCCATACAGAGTTGACACTTCTGTGAGACCCTTTAAAAGGCAGATTGAAAAGAGAAAATTAAACTTGAAATGAGAGGAAACAAAACCAGCTCTCTTTTCCCTGGCCAGATTTGAGTACAGTATGTTGATTATTCTCAGAGAAGCTGATCTCACTGGGGGCAGTGACCCTGACTGGGCATATAGAACAGCTAACAACGTGGCATTGGCTGGCTAGCAATGTTATCTCTTGTTCCTCATTTTAAAAAATGAAATATCTGTCTGTCTTGGAGCTGACTGATCTGTAGCTTCTCTCATATGACCCTCCTGTGTGGGGAAGAGTTGAGGAACTGCCTTATCAGCTCAACCTAGGGACGATTCTCATCTGTTTTCCCATCCCTGAGAGTGAGTAGTATTAGAGTGCTTCAGTGGAAGGTACAGGATTCCTGAGCAGGTGGCAGTTATAAAATAACCTATGCATAAGGGAGTTTTCTTTTAAATTCATCGTAATGTTATGTATATATCAATGCCTGCATTAAAACGCAGGGTTTTGTACCTTCTTAATTCAGGTCAGTTGTGGTTTAAAGTCACTCCAGATGTTCACAAACACCTGCTGACCTTCACATTTAAATCTAGGTAAACCTCTGGTGGTACCTCTTAGTGGTGAATAGCAGAAACCAGCTGCTTTTTTGGAGAAGGCATCAGTGCTTAAAGAGGCTCCATGGTTTTAGTGGAGCACAGATGTGAGATCACAGCACCGGGGAACCATTTCTGTGAGCTGCAGCCTCCCTGAATAAGGAGGTTTAAGTCTCCTATAGGGACACTCCTGCATCGCTTAACAACACTAAGACTGCAAAAAATATACATTTATAGCATTCAGGCTAAATCCTGAGGTTGGAATCTTCACCCGCTTCAGTAGAAATGGGAACTTAGCTCAGATAGTCCCTGCACACTCCAGCATTTCTCTCTAAGATGCTCAGCTACGTGTGAGAGTTTAGATGTAATTTTGCCTTGGGCACGGAGCCAGTCCCTGCAACACTTAGAGAAGTGATAGTTCAGGGCTGCTCTTTTACTTCTTTTCATCACTGCTGAGTGTTGTTTTACTTTCCTTGTCTCAGAAAGGAACCGATCATCCAGCGCGTGGGCTGTCAGCAGCTCCCTGGCTCTCGTTTTCTTCTGCAGGGCCTACCAGCCGTCCCCGCTGTTTCCATCCTGGCTCCTCTGCCCCAGCTGCCCCGCCTCCTCAGCCTGCGGTGCATACCTGAAAAAGTCCAGATTCTTGCTCTAGGCAGTATCTGATGTATCAAATGAAGCTGAAAGCACCTAACGATGTAACTGGAGAATTGTGTGTGGTGAAAGAAAATAATTTATTTTCTTGGCTCTGCATGCCCGTGAAATGAAAGCACAGCTACTTCTATTGTAGACCACAGAGCCATGAGTGCCTCCTGTGTCTGGAGGTGGATTTATGAACATTTCAGGAATAATCATAGAATCATTTAGTTTTG
>VZZY01014875.1:0-16945 GCA_013400335.1 Eurystomus gularis
GTGTGTATATATATATATACATGAAGACGTAATAGATGGGAATATAGATGGGAAGCGGAAAATCCCGAATCCTCTCTGAGGGACAGCGTTCCCCATTAAATCCTTGGTGACTGGGCTAACTGGGGCACAAATCCCTATTGACTCTACAATCCCGTTAACTGCGTATTCCCCAAATTGAATAACTTTATTATTTGTGAAGGGGTTTAAGCGAGGGCTGGGGAGGACGCGGGGGGACCCCGCTGCCGCTGTCCCCCCGCCCCGTGGCTCCCCATGGGGGGGTCCCGGCTGCTGCTGGAGTCACCTGTTCTCTAGAAAACAGCCTTAACAAGCCTTAAGACAATATTTAGTGTATTTTTTTCCCCGTAACACGGTAAAAGGACTCGCTGCGTGAGGACTTACTATCGATTGATTATTTTTTTTTTCTGTCTGTAGCCTCTTAGCTTTCTGGCTCCATTATTTTGGATTTTACTACAAAATACATCTCCTTTCTACCGACATCTGCCAAACAACGTATGGAAGTCGTTTTAGCTACCAATAATGTGTTCGTCCACGAAAAAAACCCAACCAAGCCCCCGCGCTAATGGGTGATGCTTCCTCCGGCCCATTTTCCCCAAGTTAATGTCACTGATGTAATCCCCAGCGGTTTTTTTTTGCCCCCTCAATAATTTGTCGTTCCCAGCGGTTCGCGGGAGGGTGATGTCAGTTGTTGTAACGAGCTGGGACCCGCTGGAAGGGTTTGTGAAGTTGAGCCGTTGATTTTAAATCTGTGGTCACCTCCCTGCCCCTGATACCTGGTTTCAAGGCTGTGACCACCAGGTAGTCACCGTGGCTTTAGCTGCCCAGCCACCAGATGGACCAAGAGCTTGGTGAGTTACGATTTGCTCTCCCTAGTAAGGCAGTAGTATATTTGATGTTATACTTCCTTGGGGATCTTCTAAAAAGGACCATTTTAGCAGCAAGGCAGCAGGAGTTTTAAGCACAAGCTTGGTCTCCAGAGGTCCCTTCCAGCCCCATACATTCTATGATTCTATGAGCAAGCTATTTTTTCCTTCTAAATTCCAAAGGATCAGGTGTAAAGGTGTGCTTGTGCGCTCTGTTGTAGTGCGGCTCTGGTCCTTAGACATGCAGAAATCGTTCCTGATTTTTTCATTTGTTGTATCCATAAAGACTAAAAAATATTCCCAAATAACTTTTAAGCAGTGAGGCAGCTTCTTGTTCACTACTTGGAAGTTACATCTGTTAGGAGCGTGTCCTGAGATGGGCAACGAAGTTGGGGAAGGGTCTAGTGTGCAAGGCTGGTGAGGAGCGGCTGAGGGACCTGGGGGTGTTGAGCCTGGAGCAAAGGAGGCTCAGGGGAGACCTTCTGGCTCTGCACAACTCCCTGAAAGGAGGTTGGAGCCAGGTGAGGTCAGGCTCTTCTCCTGAGGAAATGGTCTCAAGTTGTGCCAGGGGAGGTTTAGGTTGAACATGAGGAAAAATGTCTTTCCCAAAAGGGTGTGAAGGGCTGTGCCAGGCTGGGCAGGGCAGTGGTGGAGTCCCCATCCCTGGAGGGGTTTCCAAGCCGTGGAGATGTGGTGCTGAGGGACATGGGTTCGTGGTGACCTGGCAGTGCTAGGTTAATGGTTGGACTCGATGATCTTAAAGGTCTCTTCCAACCAAAACGATTTGATGATTCTATGATTCTTCCTCTCTTGTGTCTGTTTTATAAGTGCTGCTCACGGCAAAACCTGCCCACTGCTCCCCGGTGCCCGCTCTGACCATTTCAGGCCGGCCCCAATGCACTATTTGCAAAGCAGATGCTTCTCAGAAGTAAGCGAGATGGAGACAAATCAGTTAAAATTGTGACCAAACCAAGCAGTGAGCAGAACGAACCCAAGGTTTGCTTGTCCTGCACTTAGATGGACGAGTAGAAGGAAGCTTAAGTGAGGTGTGAATGTGAAGAAGCAGCAAACGCAGCAGAAGGTAAAGCAAACGCTTCGGTGTCGGTTGTACCGCGGTGAACAGGCTGCGCGACCCAGGGCTGAAACCCAACATTTTTGGTACAAGCTCTTCAGAAAAAAATGAGGTGGTTAATTTAATGTGTGTGTCCATGCCAGGAGTATTTCTGAGCCGCCTTTCACTCACTTGCTCATCTGAAGCTCCACTTAGTTGTCATTAATAAACCAAAATTAGTCTTCAGTGGTTAGTCACTGCAGAAGGATGTAAGTTATGGGGGGTTTTTTGTGCAAAAGCATTTTGCAGTGTTATGCATATGAATTTGGGTTTAGAATTGTGTATACAGGGCAAAACAGGGTATTTCTGATTAATTCTGCAAGCTCGTTTGCGCTGCCAGCACTTTTCCTGACTTTAAATATACTTTGGTTTCCTTAGAACAAGCATCTTGAACGATACCACACCTTGAACAATAACGGCCAACTCACCGGTGTTATTTTGACTAAAGGAGAGAGTTTTCCTTTGTAACGGAGTATTTTAGGCTGCATTACAAGTGGTTTGTTGTTTTGGTTTTTTTTTTTTACTGGTATGTGCTGCTGTAAAATATATTCAAGGCCTTGCTCGGACAGGGCACTTACGTGCGCTTGCACTAATGTACACTGACGTTACACCTGCTCTTTGTAGACCAAGCCACCCTCGTAGAGCAAGTGAAGCGAGTGAAAGAAATTGAAGCTATTGAAAGTGACTCCTTTGTTCCGCAGACGTTCAGATCCAGCAAAGAAGTCAAGAAGGTAAGTTTTCAATATCCTTTCTCGGTGCATAATCCTTTCAAAGTCGGGTGGAAGCTGCGCTATTAAGAGTTTCCACTGATGAAAGAGCATCAATGTTGACAATCTTGAATCCCACCACCGGCTCTCCCATGTGCTCGGTGTGGTGTTCAAAGAGGAATGCATGGAAATGCGGAAGAATTTCAGGGAAATCAGCTGTTTTGACAGGATATTCTGCCTGCGCTGAGCAACTCCTATCAAACGATGAAGATTTTTTTATTTAGGAAAAGCAGAAGAATTCAAATCCAAAAGTAATCAGATATTGACGTTGTAATTAAAGGTAGAAATCAATATTTTACATTCTGCTTAACTTAATTAAGGCCATATTTACTCCTTGAAACAAAACAGTGTCATTTTCAGGCAGCTTTCCAAAAACCCAACGCGGAGACATCGAGGTTTCCGAATTTTTACCTGCTTTCGGCCACCAAATCTTCCAGGGAACTCGGAGGCTTTTGTCTTTGGAAGTGCCCAAGCGAAGGGTTTGTTCGGACAGGGAGGCGCTTTGAATTATCACTGTTTGCGTCCCCCAGAACAAGCATTTTCTTGCCTTTTCTGAAGTCTCCGAGATGTTCATGCAGCTTCTTCATAAAGCGATCCACAGCCCCAAAGCCACATCCCTGCAAGCTCTCTCATTGCCTTGCAAAATACTATTTATTGGGTTTTTTTCCACTTCATGTGTTTATTTTGGACCTTAGTCCACGTCCAGTGTGTCCTGTTGAGTATCTGCAGGAGGATCCTTCCATGGGCACGTGCTGCTGTGGGAAGAAAGCCGAGTGCTCGGTTAAGACACGACCACGTTTGGGAGTCTGAGGATCGATACTCAGATGTATTGTTTGTCTTTAGTCAACAGAACCTCCCGAACCACAATATGAACCTGTCACTATCGGAGCGGGACCCGCTGATGCATCTGCTCCTGAGAAAGAACCACCACCTGCCAATATCCCTACTGCCATCAAGTATCAAGATGATAATTCTTTAGCACATCCAAACGTACGTGCGTTGATATTTACTTTAGATATGTTGATAGTGTGTTGATATTTACTTTATCTTCAGATCAGGAGAGCCCGGAGCAGGTTGACATGACCCAACACCTATTTTGCTGTGCTGCTCTTCCAATAATCTGGGCTCTGAAGACCAGTAGCTAATGGGTCACTCATGGGCTCAAAAAGGATCCCAGCCCTTGCATGATCCAACGGAGGATAATTACAAAAGACTTCACCAGCGATGTGGTTTTTAGGGTTGCAAACGTATTTAATAACAACGTAGCACGCTCGTGTAATGCTGGGGAATTTAAGATCACGCTCATATAAAAAGGAGCTCAGTAAAAATGAGGGAGAAATTGCTTTTTGTTTCGGTAGCGGGAAACCTGGTGGGAGACCCAGAACTTGCCAAAGGGTTTAAATTTTAAATTAAATTAAATTAAATTAAATTAAGAATTAAATTGCTTTAAATATGTGACAAACTTTGAGTAATTTTAAATCCCTGGGGCTAAACTTACGCCAGTTCCTTGGTGAGTGCTTACCGGAGAGGGTTGTGAAGACTTAGCAAGTTAAAAATGACTTGCGTTGATAAACTAGTGGGAGGTCTCTATAAAGAACATCACTAGCAAAGGGCAGGACCTGTGCTGTGCGATGAACTTTCTGTTTCAGGAGGAGACTGAAGCTGGAATGTCCTGGCTTGCCAGTTATTAAAAGCCTCTCGACAAATGTATTTCTATCACGCTTGTATTTTAACAGCCCTCCGCAGCTGGGCTTTGTCTTGGGGCACGGAAATAGTCGACGTGTATTTGAACGGATTATAACCGGTAAGAGCAAGTTGACGAGTTGTGCCTACTCTTCTTCCTTGTCTCCCAGCTGTTCATCGAGAAGGCGGAAGCAGAGGAGAAGTGGTTCCAGAGGCTGATCGCTCTTCGGCAGGAGAGGCTGATGGGCAGCCCGGTGGCCTGAGCAAACCGCCCTGACCATCACATTCCAATCCTCCACGAATCCTACAGTAAATTGGTTTTATTTTCCTCTTTTGAGGGGATTTTAATAGTCGGTGTGAGTTGTACAGAGAATAAATATTTCATCTGAATAAGCGAGAATGTGCTATCCTCTGTTCTCCTCCCGAGCTCCCCGCTGCCCGTGGGCAGGCTCGCACAGCAGTGTCATTTTCTTTCGGTTTTTTTTTTTGGTACTGAATTCCTCTGGAGTGCCAAAAAAACCCCGACAGCCCAAGGAGACTGAATTTTATACCTCCCAATCGAAAAAATATATATAACCATGTCACAGGGGAAAGATAAATGACAAAATAAGACTGTCAAAGAAAGGTCAGCGGGAGCAGAAGCGATGCCACCCTGGGCCGTGACGTCTGCCACAGCTGGAGGAGGATCTGGGCCAAGTGATATCACTGTTCTCTCTTTTTTCCTTCCATTCCATGCTGCAGGAGCAGCTTTTGAATCCCCAACATCCGTGGACAGTCTCCTGGCTGAGGAGCTCTTCGTTCGTCCGGCTGCTCCAGCCTCAGCCTGGCTCCTCTCTTCTGGAGGGCTTGGGTGGAACGAGACGTTTCACGTGTCCTCAAACATCTACCCGCTGCTGTCAGCGTTAGATGTAAGGCAAAGGTTACGTCATCCTTTTAAACGAAGTTGTCAGCAGGTTTCGAGACATATTATGTAAATATTTTTCAAGAAATATTTAAAGAAATATTATTTGAATGTTCATTAATCTGTAAAAGACAGCTTTCTATGAATTAGCAGGAAATAATATAAATATTACGGCGTGTAATGGCACAGACCTGTGTCGAACAAGACCAACGCAAACCTGTTTCTGTGCAGATCGATTGTTTTTGGGCGATGAAGGTTCCGTGGGCCCGGGTGGGACTTTAAAATAATGAAAGATTAGTCCCATTTGAACATACCCAATTTTTCCTGAGTGTATTTAGCAAAAAAAATCTGTCCATCAACCAACTAAATGCCAAATAAAAGACAAAAACTTCCTTCGGAGGTGGCTGACAAATCTGTGAGGAAACTTATTACCTCAAGAGCAGACACAACGGAACCCAACGGACTCCCCTCCTTGGAAATTCCCTGCGGAGAAATTCGTAAGGCTTTTTTTTAGTGTTATTTTCCCTTGTTCTCAGATCTGTGATTTAAAAAAAAAAAAGAGGAGGATGATTCTGGAAACGCCCTTCAGTTGTCTTAAACTTTTTAGATCACTGGTGTCAAAGAAGAATGTATTAAAATTTGCATTCTAACCCATTTTTACTTTTTCTTTCTGAACAGCGTTAGTTTTACCTGGTCCTGCATTAAATGGTTCTGTTTCAAGACTTCCAAAAGTGGAAAAAAACCCCAATGTTTCACTTGTTTCATTTCAGAGGGTAAATATTTGTCCTTGCTCTGTTTCTTAATCTCCTTCTGTGTTTCTTTCGTAGTAAATAAAACCTGAGCTCCCTGTAAGGACATGCGTAAATTCCTCTTTTTCACACATTAGGTCGGATTATTTGGGTATTTTTATATTTGGGTATTTTTCTTGGATGCAAAATGATTCCTTTTATGTAATTCACAACCCTATAGGCTCTTAAAAATTCCACAAACTGGTCTAAGTAAATCAGAGTTAGTGGCAATAATGGGGTGTACCTCCTATTGCCGATCAGTCGATAACTGAATTTGTCCAGCAAGTCCATGCTGGAGGAGAATTCTGAGCAACTTGGAGAAAGAAGAGGGAAATAGCATTTTAGATCATCTGAATTGAATAAAATATCCGCTGAAATACGCCAGACATCATTAGAAACACAGAGCGAGTGATTATAAAGTTGATTTGTATAGTTCAGCTGCAGATTAGTGGTTAGAATAACCAATAAATAGTTGGAACTCTAGTCTTCAGGAAATAAGAAGAGGAGTTTTGTGCTTTAGGCCCGATATTTCTGTCGCCCGGTCTCAACCTTTTGGACATTTTAGGGCCGTGGTTCAGTGGGGCCCTGGCAGCGCTGGGTTCACAGTCGGACTCACTGACCTTAAAGGCCTTTTCCCGCCAAAATGGTTCCATGCGTCTATTCCTCATACGTACTTGAAGTTTATGAAGCTCTTGGTGTTGGGAGGTGAAGGAATTGTCGGGATGGGGTTTCTACCTAGATACCATCCGTTACAAATCAGAAAACGTCCTGTCCTTGGTGTCCCAAACCTGCAAGTTGATGCAAGAGAGATTTCTGAAGATGCCTGAAGCGAGTCCGTGACGCTCCTGGGAGGCAAGAGCCCACCGCGAGCTGCCCAGCGACCTCAGCGGTGCCAGACGTCGTGTCTCGCACGTGAGTTTTAATCTTACTGTCGCTGATTCTTCAGCAAAAAGAGACGCTGTTCCACCGCGCGTCCTCCTGCCGAGTGGAATAAAGGTTGCGTAAGGCCAGCCCGCGCCTGTCAGTGTTTTGACCACGGTGCTCCCGATCCAAGCTGTGTAAGCTCCTCTCCTTCTTTTGTGTGACCTGCAGAGCCCGTGGTGGGTTATTTGTCTGCCTGTCAAAGGTAGGCGGGTGTTGGATTATCGGGAATGAAATATGGAAGAAGGCAGCGACGTCACAACTAAACCTCACCCTGCAACCAGCTAAAGAGAATTTTAACAAACTTCCTGCTTGGAATTCTGTTGCAGGATTTGGACACGTGGTAAGTGGGTTGTAGGCGAAAACACGTGTGCTCAGCGTTCTACGTGTGGGGCCTTTTTGCCCGAGCAACAGATCACAAGTGTTATCTAATCAGCCGGGTACAAAACTAATTAACTGTGTCGTAACACGGCTGTGGAAACCATGTTGATGTGCACAAACGGACCACCACTAACCTGGGAGAACGCACCGCTGGCTCTCAACCCACACTTCTCCTGGGCTGGAACAGAGTGACACCTTCTGACGATAATCCTGCTCTCTTCGTTTCTTCCCTTCTAAGGTCCCGATGTTCTCACACTCAGCGTTTAGGACTCCTGCCGACGTAAAAGGGTTTTTTTGTTGTTGCATTTTCCACTTTGCTCTGTGCTCCTGGTGAAAGCGAGTGGATTCCCAGTCGTAGAATGTCAGGGGTTGGAAGGGACCTCTGGAGATCATCGAGTCCAACCCCCCTGCCAAGCAGGACCAGAGAATCTAGGGCATGATGAAGGAAGGGAAGGAGACGGCTGTTTGTTAGTTACCCAGCTAAAACACAGGACGTGAAGTTGGGTTGTGGAGCCCGTAGAGACAGCAGCGACGAGGTTTTGTCTTTCAGGACTCTGACCCAATCAGCTCTAACACCGAGTTCCTCCTAATGCCAAACCACCTTAAATCTGACTCGGGCGAATGGTGCGTAGGAGATAATGCTGTAACTGAGCCCATCGCCGGAGTTCTGGTAGTCAGCAAAGACCTCTACCCCTAGAAATCACATTAGCAAACTCATTTCACTTAGCCCGCTGAGCAGCCACCGCCAATTCACATCAAACCGGGCTGATCTGCAGTTGATCACTTCTCGGTAAAACGTTCGCGAGCCCTTTCTGATGTCTTGAGTCATCCTCCGTCTCCTCAAGTATTTTTTTTTTATTATGCTAATTGCTTGAAAAGGAGCTGTCTTTAGTTTTTAAATCGTGATTACCGTTACAACGTTGTAGAAAGATTTTTACTCTTAAAATGAAGGTATCTTAGAAAACCCTGCCAGCCAGGAGATCGACTGTGGCTGCTCCTGCTGCCGTGGCTCTGACACCAGCAGGACGGGATGATCCCGAGGGCTGTTTTTCCAGCAGTAACCCAAAACCAGCCTTCTCGATGATTACACTTTTCCATCTGTCAGGTTACAAGAAGGAAGTTATTTTTAGTGGAGATCCTTGAACTCTAGAAACCTGTTTCGGGAGAGATCAGCTTGAACCCGTGACTTGCCCCGTGTACGACACAGGCCTGCGGCGACTCCTCAGCTTGCAATGAAAGCAATGCTAGAAGCAGTAACAGCTTGTCATAGAAAGCAGTACTAGAAGTATTATTACTCCAGAATTTAAAATACTCGCCATTAGTAATTTCGACTCGGTGCAGCACTGCCTAATTTCTTTTTTTCCTGACTGTTCCCTCCTTTGCCAAGACCTAGGAAAAAAGAGCGGCGGTGGCTGGGCCGGATTATGTGATGCTGGGGAGTAAGACTTAGACACTGAGTCACTCTGGAATTGCTGCTCGGGGGTGAGCTGCGACATGATCCGTCTGCTCTTTCTGGAAGGAAGCAGGATTTGAAGCTCAGCCCGGAGACGGGAGGAGGGAGCTCCACACGCACACCAGCGCTGAGCTGTGCTTTGCTTCCAGCTGGGCCCCCCCCTCCCCAGCAAGGTGAGCTGGAAATGGTCACCCCACCACTGAAAGCCAGGTGAAGGTCAGAATGGCTGCTTGGCTGTCATTTTGCACCTTCCTCAATCCGATACAGCCTGGCTGCAGGGGTGGGAACGTTGCAAGAAGCCTCCGAGCCCTTGAGCGCGGTTTTTGAATGCGTTGCCTTGAGGAGGCTGTGGTTTCAAAGGTGTCATCTCTGCTGAGCTGCCACGGTACAAATCTCATTCCCACTAGATGTCTCTGCCACCCCAGAGCGGCCCTCACCCGAACATCGGTGGCTGGCTAGAAATGAGCTGCACGCAGGCTGAATTTGCCTGTTTGGCAGTCGGGGTGACAAGGCAGAGCAGTTTGTCTCCTAGTTTTCCCTCACCTTACAAGCTACATCTTTTCCAACACAAATAAGTGCTCGAACAGGTAAGCTCAAAATCTCTTTACCGTCTGTGTTGCACCATCCCTGGCGAGCTGTCAGGAAGGACAAACGGACCGATGCCCAAAATCAGCTGCCGAAGGGCACGTGGCTCAGCTTCTGCCAGGGATGCTGCAGCTCCACGTCTGTGGAGGCAGTGACTGGATTCCCCCGTTCCAGTGCTGAAAGGAAGGGCATAAACAAACCTCATTAATTATTATTAATGGGAGCTACATACAGGCAACATTTGTAACAATGTCGTATTGCATTTTCTGCTACCTTTTTAGTGAATTTTGGAGGGTTTTTTTTTTATAAATTATTATTTCAGTATTCACACAAGTTTCAGAGCTGGGCAACGATGTGAGTTGAATATATAGTTAAGTACAATATTGATGTAAATGTTACTACACGTCCACCCATGGTTGCTCGCAGTAGAATGATGCTTTTATCTGACATTTACGAACAATTTATAACAAACTGCCTTTGCAACAGGCGCTGCCCTGGGCTGGCGTTGGCGACCGAACGTAACCAGCTTTGGAACAACGCTGTCGAAAGGCCCTTCCCGCTAAAAATACGCTCAAGCCCCTGGAAATTGCTCCGCGTCTTTAGGCCTACCTGTAAAAGAACTTAACGGTAAGGAGGAAGGAAACCTCGTTTATGCCAATACATTTAAATTTAAATAGTAACTGCTGATCCGCAGGGAACTGGCAGGGGATTGAGCGCTGATTGTCGGAGTCCTCTCAAATTACCTTCAACCTTGGTCCTGACATTGCTCAGGGAACGTGCGGAGCTCAGCCCAGCTCCCGAGTGCTCTCGTGCCAGGTTTTTTCCAAAATAGTTCAGGAAAAGGACCTATTTTTAATATACTGTGCTGGTTCTCAAGAGTTAGGGAAACTGAGCTGAACATTTCCCGACGCTTGCGGAAGGTAGGGGCTGCAACAAATGTAATTTAAAAGTAATTGTGTCCTAGAAGCTGGGGTGTTTTTCTTTGGGTGAACAGTGAAAACTCGTCCTGACAATTAAAACTGACCTGGGAAACTGGTCATTTTCTGAGCTGCGTAAACTAGGTAGTGTGGTAACTGCTGCATTTCATAGACTGGTTTTCTAGAGGGCTAATTTAAATATGGCTTTAATAAAATCCTAGAATCATCAAATCGTTTTGGTTGGGAAAGATTTTTAAGATCATCAAGTCCAGCTGTTAACCCAGCACTGCCAGGGCACCACTAACCCATGTCCCTCAGCACCACATCTCCACAGCTTGGAAACCCCTCCAGGGATGGGGACTCCACCACTGCCCTGGGCAGCCTGGGCCAGGCCTTGACAACCCTTGTGGGGAAGAAATTGTTCCTCATGTCCAACCTAAACCTCCCCTGGTGCAACTTGAGGCTGTTTCCTCTTGTCCTGTCACTTGTTCTGTGGGAGGAGAGCCCGACTCCCACCTGGCTCCAACCTCCTTTAGAGGAGTTGTTGGGAGCAAGAAGGTCTCCCCTGAGCCTCCTCTTCTCCAGGCTCAACCCCAGGTCCCTCAGCTGCTCCTCACCACACTTGTGCTCTAGACCCTTCCCCAGCTTCGTTGCCCTTCTCTGGACACGCTCCAGCCCCTCAATGTCCTTCTGGGAGTGAGGGGCCCAAAACTGACCCCAGGATTTGAGGTGCAGCCTCCCCAGTGCCCAGTCCAGGGGGATGATCCCTGCCCTGGTTCTGCTGGCCCCACTAGTGCTGATCCAAGCCAGGATGCTGGTGGCCTTCTTGGCCACCTGGGCATGTGCTGGCTCATCTTCAGCTGCCTGCTGACCAACACCCCCAGGTTCTTTTCTGCAAGGCATCTTCCAGCTCCTCATCCCCAAACCTGGAGCGTTGCAGGGGGTTGATGCTTGGCCTTGATGCTTGGCCTTGCTGAACCTCCTAACTTGCTCAACTAGCAAGATTCACTTTTAGTTTTAAAGACAAACAGCCTAAGGCAGGTGAGACCTTTCCAATTATTTCAGTCACAGGAAAAACATGGCACTGTCCGAACTGTGGTCACAGATTTTAAACAGTGGAGAAACAGCTTCACTTGGTGCACACCGCCTGAAGCAGGAAAGCTCGTTTTTCAGTTCCCGATCGACCCGGCTCTTGCGGCGCTGGGTCAGTCCCGCAGCTCTTGCTGCCCAGCTGATTTATAGCCCGGGGGGGTGCTTGTTATACAGTTTGCATTTTTCTTTGTCTCGTTTTACGGCTTGAGGCCGTGGCCAAATCCTGAGCTCACTTTTGGCAATCTTCACCACGAACCTTGATAAAGGTTTTGCCCCAGGACTACATTTGCTGCACCTACTCCTGGTGCCAGCCGTTTGCTGCTCTCTCTGGTTGTAAGAGAAACGTCCCCAACATGCAGTCCAGTAGAACAGGGGCTCTTCACGTGTGGGGTCCTGCACCCGTACAGGTGAGGGGTTGACCTGCTGGGGAGCAGCTCTGCAGAGAAGGACCACGGAGTGCTGGGGGACAAGGTCACCATGAGCCTGCAACAAACCCTCGGGGCCAAGGCGGCAAGTGGTCTCCTGGGGCGCATTCAGAAGAGTGTGGCCAGCAGGTCAAGGGAGGTTCTTCTCTCACTCTGCTCTAGTGAGGTCACCTCTGGAGTGTTCTTTTCTCTCCCAGTGCCAGAGAGCAGAGAATTTGCCAGGATTTAAGAAATAAAAATGTCATCTCAGCAAGACTGTTCAGGCTCAGCATCTCCAACATGTGTTTTTCAGTGTGGCCACTGGGGATGGCAAAATGAGGTAGCTGCAAATTACTGGAGTAAGTCAGGAACAAAACTCCCTAAGACTTTAATGTGCGCTGCCAAAGTTTGTGTAAATCAATAGTTACAGCACATGATGGCAACAGAGCCCATTTAAACAAATACTGGGTTTGGATCAAATCCTGGAATCAATGATAAATGCTCCCAGGTCTCGACTGGTTTTTGGTTATGTTGTTTTTTTAAGAATGAGAATATGTTTATTTATACGCCTCAGTTTTCACCTGGCTAAACAAAAAGAGGAACAGAAGAGAGAGGAGAAGGTCACAAAATTAGGGCTGATTAAGAGAAACGCTGCTTCACGCGATAAAAAATTAAACTCAGGAATTCATTGCTACACGATGGAATTAAAGCCAAAACCTGAGAAACTCTCAAATGAATTCTTGTCTGCAGAGATTAATTGAAAAGCAATGTCTTTCAGAAGGAAAAAAAAAAAAAGCTCATCCTGCAGGTCTTGGAAATGAGTTTGTATCACAATGATGCGACATTGTAAAGAAACCCCCCAAAATCTCATTCTTTCCCTTCACCGAAGCCTCACAGGTACGGAGGACCTCAACTATACCTGACACGAGGAGCTCTCTTGAAGTCTCAGGGATATTTGTTGCCCTGACGACAGCACGCCAGCATTATTTATTAGTTCATCTATTATTGATAATCCTCTAATTTGTGTGTGATGGGAGGAAGCTGGTCTGCGAGTAAGTTATAAATGGAAGGTTATCAACAACTTGTAGAAGCGGGCGACAATTCTATATATAGTCAGTGCCGGTGCTCGCTCTGCTGATGCCACTGAACGTGTTTCTGACCCACCAGTGGAGCAAGAACAGGGCCAGGGACCTCCTGAAGGTTAGGAGCTTCTACTGCAGACTATGTATGGTTTTAAAAATCAACTTCAAAGACAGAACGGTGGATTTTACGGATATTTCTTAATTCTATACAGAGCCCAAAGAGTTTCAGAGTGTACATGGGAGTGGTTTCCATCACAAATCCTTGGGTGGGAAAATGGGAAATTTTGAAATAGCAGTAAAACCAGAAATCCCTTCCTATAAAAAGCAGGAATTAATTCACATCGTGCATAAAATATGGCTCACCTTAACGCTGATAATAGCCTTCTGAAGAGGCATTTGATATTTCATCAGACAAGAACAAAACCACCTCTGGCCAACACTGAGGGATAGTTTTACTTCTGCCTTGCTCCGTTTACATCATTAGGGTAATTACCCCACTGTGAAACCCTCTGACGTCTCAAGACAAGGGATCTTCGAGCACCCGGGAAGAGACTGAGAGGATGCCTCATGACTCAAGATTTCAACAAAGTCTCCTGATCGTGAACTAAGGAGCATTTCTTCTTTCTTCTTGGTGTCGTCTTTGTGCATGCCAACCAGATACTTCTTTTTAATGTTCCATTTTAATTTTGATACGTATTTATGTTTAAAACAAGGGGCACTTGTAGTTATTATAACTACATTTGATCTTTTGAACTCTAGGTAGCAATACTGCCCTTCAGTTTACAGTCTGATGATGAGTCCCTGCTCTCGTTCTCCCAAAGCAGCTGCTGGTTGGCACTTTGCCTGTTTAAACGCGTTTGCAGGAACGCAATTGTCACCTCCAAGTGTTAAGCATCTCTCCTGGTTAAAAATAATCCTCGTAGCAAAAGCAGAGCTGAGGACTAGCCAGATGTAAAGCCAGAAATATTCCTGCATCTCAGCAGTCGGACCAAATGCCTTCCACATAATTTAGGGTACGTTACGTAGCTCTGCTTTCCTAAATAAGTTGATTACAATCGGGATCTTTTTTCAGCATTGCATTGATTTGCAGGGAAAACATAAAGCAACGTGAAGTGGTTGTGGGGAAGAGGCACGTGGAGAGTGCAGGTGAGCAGAGGTGTTAGTAGAAAATGTTTGGGGCAGGAACCTAAACACGCACCTTTGGAATCGAGAGAGAACAGAGAATTATAAATACCAACAAAACGTCAATATGGCAAAATGACCTTTTGTTCTAGATGAAAATGTTCAACAAAGCTGTGAAGTCTGAATCAGATTTAAATAGTCATATCACCAAAATGAATAAGAATTAAGAAGGTAAATTAATTCCTAAGGGAAATCACTGTAGATCTCATTAGTTCAGGAACAAGATACCTTAAAACTTTTAATTAAAGATAATATTTACTGCAAATGAATAAGAGTTGGCAGGTTTCAGCAGAAACCATAATCTCATTTATGCAAAGTTTTCTTATATTAAGGCAGACATCATTAATCTCGTTGGAGATGCCCTCCAGACTGACAGTGCTGCAGCACCGAGGTGATTTCTTACAGAAGTCTTTTTATCTGCACAAAAGAAATCTAACTCGAGCAGACACAGCCCCTAAGAAGGCCTGAGCAATTAGAGGTATCACTCTGTGCAAATAGAGTACTGACTTGAGCGTGTTAGTGAGCCTCTCATAATGAGCTCACTTCTAACGGGGCCCAGCTTCCCACCAGCAGCCGAAAAATTAACACTAACTGGAGCTCGCCTTGCTTAGTTATCCACGGAGTAATCCAGCCCCGGATCTGCTCTGACTCGGGGAGAAATTTCATCTTCTGGAGCCGGAGTCCCCAGAAAATTAACCAGCAAACTGCAGGTGACAGGAGTTACTCCAAACAGCGGTCAGAAAGCTCCAAAGCTCTGTCTCACCGTTGTACCGAAGAGGTTTCCTCTCGCAAGGCTGGATTCATACAACAGCTACACGGGTGCTCGCGGAACTTGCGGTCTGGTTTGTATCCCTGTTCAGAATCTGTGAATAAATATTGTAAAAAAACCCACCTAGTTAGGTTTTAGTTGACGACTGCAAACAAGTTCACCACACCGAAACAAACATTTAGTAGAAAATAAAGCTCCAGGAGGATGGGATTTGCAGGATTTAGTGCCTGACGTGCCGATTACGTTAAGGAAAATTCACCTTGGTGGTTGTAGCAAGTAATAAATGAACGTTCTAGCATGTCACGTCATGGATATTAATGAACTGCTGGAATGCCAGAACTATACTGATCCAGGGCATCTATTAATCAAAATGTAATGACAAGTAATTAATAAACGAGCACTGTATATGACCTAACCACTACGGTAAAGCTCCTGCTCATTGCATTTCTAGTATGAAGATACTCAAGCTTCTGAGAAGTTTTCCAGAGCTTTAAAATCCGTGGGCTGGGAGACCAACTACAGCGCGGAGGATGGAATTACCACAGCGTTCGTAATAATTTTGTGTGCGGTTTGAAACAAAGCTCGAATTCTGTCTCTGAGCGATAAAAAAAGTTCTTTGATAACGTCGTAACTGGCACAAGATTTCGTTACCAAAAGCCCCAAAGCGGCAGAGTTCACGTCCACGACGGCCGCCTGATTTGTTTTATTTGCTGATCTTTCATCGGGAACGTACAAGCACCGGGGTAATCGATGGGTAACCCTTTCTCTGTCATGCTTCCCTGCCCACCCGTCAGTCAGCATCAACGTTCTCGCCGTAACAACGGCTCAAACTTGGAGTGCATCTCAGGGCTGCAGTATCACCACTGGCGAGGATCTAAAGAGAAGTCTACATCAGTAGACAGCAAAATCAATGCTCACCCGATTACAGGTATTTTTCAAAAATATTGCAGGCTCAGTTCATTCATCTTTTATGTCGGTTTTCCACTTTGGGCCAAGTATCAGCAGAGCTGCTTCTGCAGTGTGATGGGTCTGGGTGGAAGGAAGGATCTACTTTCATGACTGCCGTATAAATTCTCTGGCACTCGCTAGTCCCACCTGGTTATCCGGGACACATGTTCTATCTTTCCCCTAAAAACAGGGATATTGAAAGAGATGTGAGAAGAGCCTTGTCCTGCCTTTAGACAGGAGACGCAAGAGAGGAGGTGAAACTGAGGCTCACAGCTCTGAGAAAACCTGTCACCTAGAGAGGAATTTCTCCAAACAAATAAACGTTTTCCCCCCACGTTATGAAGAATGAAGGTGAGGTTCCTAAACCGCTGATTCTTACGCACCGTCCTCTTTCAGAACGGAGTTTATATGTAACCATAGTTCTCACACACACCCCTACACGTGTTAAACCCCTGGTAACTGGGGTTCATACATCCCCATATATTTGCTGTTCTTCCTTTGACAACCACGCCCAGCGACAGGGTTTGCTGAGGGGTTTCTCCTTCACAGCCGCCCGCGGGGCTGCTTCTTCCCACTGAGAAGACAAAATAGCTCTTTTTCCCCTTTCTGTTGAACCAGTAACCATAAGGAGTCTCGCTGCCGAAGCCAGTACAGCTGGGCAGCGCAGAATGAACTGCTGGCCAGAGGGAAACCACGGCTCGGCCTCAGAAACGGGCTAGGCCTTGTGAGCGCCGGGCGCAAGGCTGGTCCTGAGCCGCAAACGGACGGGCGCCCGCAGCCCCGGCCCCACGTCCCTCCTCCATCCCGGCCCCGGTCTCTCCTCACGCGTGGCTCCGTTTTGCTGGAACAGCTCTTTGTGGCTGTTTCGACCCCAGGCCCCGGCGCTGTCCCCTGGGGTGCCGCTGCTCGCCCACAGGCTCCCGCTCAGGGCGCCGGCAAAGGGGCCGCCGCCCGCCCTGGCGCTTTATTTTACTGCCACCTACTGGAAAAAGTACAATTATTTATAAAAATCGCCAAGGGCAGGGCTGCGGCCTGGGCCTGTGCCGCTGGCACCGACCCGCCGAGGCCTGGCGGGAGCTG
>VZZY01014875.1:17170-33783 GCA_013400335.1 Eurystomus gularis
GGAGGAGTGGGCCCGGGGTCCGGTGGCCCGGGTGGGTGTCTGTCTGTCTGTCTGTCTGCCTGCCTGCCTGCCTGCGCGGTTCGCAGCCCGAAAGGAGCGGCCGTGGGGAGGGCCCTAGAAGAGCGTGGCGGGGGTTAAGCTGCTGCCGGTGGTTTAAAACGCCGGTCGCGCCCCTCAGCAGCGTCTGCGGTCTTTATTGTCGCCTAATGCCGCGGAGACAGCGTCGTGCAGGTCGGAAAAGAGCTTGAGTCCACAGTGGCATCCAGTGTGGAGAAATTTCCACCTCCTCGATATTCTTATCTTCTTCTTCACGAGTGGATAGGCGCTGGGCGTTCTGTCTTTATTTGGGGTGGGTTTTTTTCCTGCTGTCGGCAGTTTCCGAGCTCCTGTTGTCGATGGCGTGAAGGTGTTAATAGAATGGCGGGGGTTGGAAGGGACCTCTGGAGATCATCCCGTCCGACCCCCCTGCCAGAGCAGGGTGTTCTTGCATTCAAACTTTGTGTGAGATCAGTAAAGGCATTTATTAGTTATATATTATTCAAGATAAAGATCTTGTCTCCTTGCACTGATTTCCTGAGAGGGTGTCGATGCTTTAGCTCTGCAAAAGTGGTGTTTTTTTTTATTTTCCATCCCGTGAGCACAGCGACCGTGCTTGGGGTAGAGCACGTCAACTTGGGGTAGAGCTTTTCAACTTGGAAATCAGTTTATTTCCTGCGGGAATCACTAAATCTAAATAGCATGTCCCGCGAGTGCTGCCCTGGAGTGCTGGGATAGCCCAGACTGCTGGACCACCCAGTCTGGCCCCAGTTTATGTCCGAGACTGTGGGTAGGAATGGGGTCGGAGAACTTGGAGAGGCCCGAAAGACTTTAGTTTTCCTAAAGATGTGATACTTGCTGCACGGAGCTTAATTAGAGGCAAAGATAAGGAGTACGGCGGGTGGGTGGATGAGGAAGCCCAACGCATCAGGCCTTGTGATGTGGGTTTGTTGACTGTAGCTCTTAGTTACAGGATATTCTAGCTGAGGCGGTGTTTGTGCCACTTAAAGCAGACCCCGCTGCTTAGCTGCAAAAGCACGTTCCCAGCGGTGGGATGGTTTCTAAAGCCAGGCGAGGTGGATTAGTGCGCTGGGTTTCTAGGATTGTGGGCACTGATATAACAGCTCCGCGGTTATATGCGGGATACGCTGGGCAGGAAACTTCACTATGCAAATCCTCCGCGGGAAATTAAAATAATAATGGAAATTAAGTCTTGTTTGTAGTAATTTGTAGGGTGCTTTTGAAATGCCAGTTGCTTTCCTTTTATTTATTCGTTGTATTTATTCATTTTTATTGTGGCTGCTGATGTAGTTTCAAATTGTAGGGGACGGGGGGGGGAAAGAAGATAGAGGAAGGGCGTGTGTGTGAAAGAGATGAGAGATTGATATTGAGGTTCATTTTCTTGGCGCAGTCCTTGTAAATCTGTTTTGCATATAGTTAAGGAGATGAGCTTCTTACTTCAGATGAGATTAGCTTCCAAAATAGTGTAATAATAAGCTTCTGCTGCCTCACAAGGCGAGATTTTGATTCCTGAACTGGAAATAGCGCCAGAGAGAAAAGCAACGTCTCGGAGCGTGAGCAGCTGTCCTGGGGA
Organism: Eurystomus gularis; assembly: GCA_013400335.1. Taxonomy (NCBI): domain Eukaryota; kingdom Metazoa; phylum Chordata; class Aves; order Coraciiformes; family Coraciidae; genus Eurystomus; species Eurystomus gularis. The sequence continues at coordinate 18,801 of VZZY01014875.1, forward strand.
AGCACCGGTCAGTCAGTCGGGAGGGAGGCAAAGTGCTGCCCGGGCCCCCCCGAGTTTCATCCCGGACGGGCACAGAAGTTGCCAAGTCCCCCGCCAAGTGCGCTCGGGCTCTGCTTTTTATTCACCGACGCGCAGATTTTATTGTTCCAGGTGTTGTGATTCTGTAGTTTCAGGCTTATATAACTACGAAGTAGCCTTTCCAAAATAATAAGTGGAATTTCTTGTTCTAGGACGTTTGATTTCCAGCTGGCGAGAAACACACAGTGAAGTAAGGAGTAACGCTGTGCTTTCAGTGTAACACCATAAGGGGTTTCACTTGGAACACCGAGCCTTAAACATTGGAGCTTAAGCCTGAGTCATACAAGAATTTACCAAGCCAGATGCATCTTAGTGAAATCCTTGCCTGGGTGTATTTTAGCAGCATCAGCTTTATTTTTAACGTTGCTTTCTCCATAACTTGGTTGAGACTGTAACAGTCTCAGGGTCTGGATGTTTTTGTTCCCTTTCTTGATCCCTGCAAACCCCTGAATGTCAGGTGAAGGTCAGCTTATTTATTAGACAAAATCGTGTTGCTGCAGAGCAGTGGAACAACAGATGTACAAATCAACAAATGTATAAATTGTTTGGTTCCGTTCAGGACTTAATGTTGAAAATAACTCGCAGAGCTTAACGCGGGAGGGGCACAAAAGCTGTGTGCAGAGCCCTGACAGAACCCCCTTTCTTTGTCCCCATTGCTTGTAGTTGTAACAGCGCAAAAGTGTGCGGAAATTGTGTCTGTTGCTCAAAAGTATATTCCCCCCCCCCCCTCAAAAAAAAAAGTCAGATGTGATCAGTGGTAATCAGAGTGTTCTACACCTGTTGCCGGCCTCGAAAATCTTGTGATTTGAACAGAAAACTTCAGATCTTGCATCCTCTGCTGGGCAGACTTTGTCTTGTTTAATATTTTGTTGTTGTGATTATTATTATTACTATTATTGTAAGGGTGCCATACTGCTTTTGTAGCGATGATCTGAGTTTCAGCCGTCGGAGCTGTCAGGGGGTAGGTTTAATTCCTTGGAAGCCTAGTCTTCCAGCCTGCTTTTCTGTTGCCTTTCCCTCGGTTTTGCACTATTCCAGAGCATACCAACATCGTCGTATTTCTTTCGAGGCTTAACAACGTTAGATCCTTTTAAGAATGGCTCCCTAAAATGTCCCTAGGGGATTGGGAGACCTCACTTCTGTTCCTAAACCTGTCACATCACAGTGTTTCTTACCTCCCTGCTGCTCCTAGTGAGAAGCTGTATTTCTAAATTGTTTCACAGACCTTTTGTGTCTTTTTAAAGAACAACCACAAACCCCCCCAGCTTTAGACACAGGTAGGAACCTATCAAAGAGATGCAGTGGAGGGAAAGTGGCCAAGAGAAACTGCCAGAGAAACTGAAATAAGGCAAAAAGGAGAATTTCACAAGGTATGAAGTGTTATTTTATGTCAGGTGAGATGTGCTACAGGACGTGCACGCTAAATTCAACCAGTTTTTCTTCCCTACACTCAATCTCTGGAGTCGTGCTTTGCACACGCTGGTATAGCTTGCGCAGTGCCTCTTCCCATCTGCTCTCCCTCCCGTGAAGAGCGAGGGGACACTTGCTGAGCACAAGCTGCTTATCGCGTTGGGACAGATGTTAAAGCAGCCGTCACGTGAGGGGGGTGGATCGGGGTCTGCTTAACGGCAACACCAAAACTACTTCTGAACTGGAAAGGTCTGTTTGCCCTGGAGTGAGTTCACTACGTGCGGGGCTTAAAGGATTCACAACTCTTGTTTGACCATTAAGCCAGCGTTAAGTTTGTCGCCTTATTTCTTTTTCACTTAAAAGGGGGAAAAATTAAATTACATGCACCTTTGGCACAAGAAGAGGGAGCAAAGCAAAGAGATCCAAGTGGCCATGTAGTATGGAAACCAGTTGTCACGGGACTGGAGAGTAAGGGGTGGGGAGAACAGGAAAGCTGTTCAAGAGGCGTTCAAGAGATAATTGAGTGCTGAAGAAGTCAGAGGAACTACCTGAAGTTTTTCTTCATGGATGCCTGGAATGTGACAGGAAAGGCTGTGGTGTTCTGGAGAGGTGTGAGGCGTCTGGGGAGTGCCAGAAAATTGATAGGAAGATGAGGTGCCATTAGGCCTAAGTCAACATACCTGGGAAATGACTGTGGAGGTTAATAAAGTGGCTTTCAGCAGAATAGCAAAGGGGGGAATTTGACTGGAGATGAGGAGAGGAAATGAAGCACAGGGTTTGGATGAAGTAGGAAATGAAACATGGAGTTTGCATGAGGCAATGATTTGTGGCCTTGGCCTTCAGGCAGCAGTACTGATCAGATACCGTGCTTCTGACTAAATAATATTTTGCTCCTCTTTTGGCCTCAGTTCGAAATACTTAGTTTTTGTCCAAATTGGAGAAGGCAAAGAATTAAGTAAGTAGTAATGGAGAGCAACCTGAGCAATGATTCACCTGCAGGCCAAGCTGGGGTAATCCCAAAATCTGCAGGTTTTTGGAAATGGAGGTTGAGTGGTTAGAAAGAGGATGGAGTAGGGGGAAACTATCAGGAAAGCAAAATCCCAGTAAGAATCTCCCTAAGCAGAGAAAAGGGATGTGAGAACAGGCTTTGTGGAGAGGGGGGAAAGGCAAGGCAAAGATGCACTAGTGGGTGACTAAAGGAGATGGAGCTGGCTTGAATTTAGAGAATAGTACGTGGTTTTGAGCGTGTGGGTCAAGGGGGATGAAAAGTAGAATGGGAGCGGCCAGCAAAATAAATTTGAGGGATGAAAAAGCAAGAGCATAGAGCGGGCGAGGCAGCGGAGAAATCAAAAGAACTATAACGCCCAACCAACCTGAGAGATGGGAAGAGAAGTCGGAGTTTGTGAGGAACAGGAGATTGCCAAGTTGGGGCCTATTAAAATAAAGAATTTGAATAGAGAACCGTATGGAATCATTAAAAAAATTGAGTTTTAAAAATTTCAGAGCCATTTTACGAAGCTTGGCATAACCCCCGATGACTTTCTGTGCGAAATGTGGTTTTTTTTTTTCAGCGATCCTTTTGCTGCACACCATGAATACATGCGGCAGGTGATGAGAAGCTTTTCTGATCCCTTTGGCCGAGATCCATTTCTCAGTATAACAGATGGCGGGGAGAGAACAGCAGATCGACGAGCGCGCCAGGACTCTCAGCTTGCTCCGAGAGGAAATCGCAGAGTAAGTATTTTCTTAATCTCTAAGGATTGCTCCGTGGAATTTACATTTACTGGTAATAGAGTTGGCTTCACATTTCCGTGTCCACTGCAGAGCCTCCTCTGAACGCTTAGTTCCTTTATCTGTGAACTTTACTTAAAAAGGTACCGTGATACCTTTATGCCTTCACTCCGCGCGTCAGTATCTTAGGTCTAGTGATTTATAATTGATTTAACACAAACCTGTGTTTCAGCCACCTAAACAGAATCATAGAATCATTAAGTTTGGAAAAGACCTTTAAGACCATCAAGTCCAACCATCAACCCAACACTACCATGACCACTAAACCATGTCCTGAAGTGCCATGTCTACACGTTTTTGTAACACCTCCAGGGATGGTGACTCCACCGCTTCCCTGGGCAGACTGGGCCAGGGCTTGACCACTCTTTCAGTAAAGAAATTTGTCCTAATATCCAATCTAGACCTCCCCTGGTGCGACTTGAGGCTATTTCCTCTCATCTTATTGCTAGTTACTTGAGAGTAGAGACCAGCACCCACGTCACTACAACCTCCTTTCAGGTATAGAGAACAATAAGGTCTCCCCTCAGCCTTCTTTTCTCCAGACTCAACAATCCCAGTACCTACACAGGTATTTTAAACCCTGTTTTGACTTTGCAACTGTGAATAAAAGCTTCACGTTCTGTATTTGGACTGATTCCTAATGTTTCCTCTAGATAAAAAGACGGTAAGAATTAAAGATCAGGGAAATTGGTACAAAAGCTGGTATTTCTGTAAATTACCACCTGAAACCAAGAAGCTGGCAATGATCTGTTTTACATAAAGTATCTTTTCAGCTCTCTGGACGTGCAGGACAATTCTATCTTACACTTCTGAAGCTAATCCTTATCTAATTGCTGTATTTAGAAAGGATAGACGTTGGTTCCTTTCCCTCCACCAGCCTGAATATTTTGTAGCCGTGTGATCTCTTAGTTTAATGAGCCACATTTGATTTTAAAAAACAGTTGGAAGACAAGCCCGATTACAAGGGCCTGTGGAACTCAGCCAGGTTTGGTGGTGGTTCTTCAAACCTAGATAGTTAGAGCTTAATAAACATAGCTGAGACACAGACTATCACCTGTAAGTCAAAAGGGTAACTGCCAGATTCCTTCCCCTGTGCTCATACGCTGCCAGTTGGTTTCAAATATAGCTGCTGCCGGATCTAATTGGAGCGTGATCTTTCCTCTACTGAAGCAGCTTCTTAGGCCTCGGTTCTGTAGATGCCTAAAAACAGATCAGACTTCTTTTCTTCCCTTTAGGAAAAGAACATGTCAACTCATAGGGGTTTGTGTCCCTTGTTCTTGGCAGCGAGGGATAAATGTGGGGCACAGCAAACCTTTATCTGCGGTTACAGGAAGAAGTTAAAGGTACAAGAGTGCTGTGTTATTTTGATAAGCACAAAAGAATTCCACACCTGCTAAAATCTTCCCAGTATCTTTTGATGTTCCTCAGGTTTTGCCGAAGAGCTGTCAGATGTCACAGATGACTTGAGCCTAGTAGCAGACTCAAACTGCTTTTACTGGTTTCCCTCCAGAAATGATTCAAACTCTTAAAATAAGAAGGTTTTCGTGTAGGGAAAGATGGGTATCTTTAGCAGTAAGTAAAATACACTTTGTTAAAATCATCCATGCTGATTAGCGGTACTGTAATTCGCTGTTTAATTAAACTGTAGCATGCCTGAAACCGCATCACAAGGACCAGAATTTGTTGCAGCAACTCAAATGTGCACTCAAATTTGAACAGGCTTTTCCTTTTTCAAGCAGTGTCTGTTTTTAGCCTCTTGGAGGGAGGGAAAAGAGGGAGGAAGAAAAGATATGAGCAGGAGGAATGAGGTAAAAGATTTTAAGAGGCACCAGCATTCGTTTTTGTTCGGGTATCTGATTGTCCTATATATGAGGCAACTATTTAACAGCTCTTAGTATGTATTATAAAACAAAGAGTCTGTAAACTTTTTGACTAACCTGTATTTCTGAGGCTATCCTTTTGCACTTAATATATCTAGAAAAATACATTTTCTGTTATTGCTTGTCACAACATATTAGAACTGTAATCTGAAAGGGTTGATAATGGTATTAAAGAATTGGATAAGTCTTCCTTTTTTACAGGAAGTCATTGTAAAGTGTTTGGTACTTCAGTCTAACCAGCCTTTCTTTAGGTGGGATTTTTATATAACTCTGCAATCCAAATTTCCTGGAAAGATCGAGGTGTTTTCCAGCCTCACTGCCCTGCTGTACAGGGATATTCAATATCAGTTGGTCAAACAGGAACTGTATTTGCTGGTGTTTATAGCTACATCTATTTATACAGCTGCAGAAGAATATAATTTGCTCCTGGGGGATTTGTCTTCGGGTGGTTCTGTATATGATAGATTTACCTAGAACTTCTTTGCAGTGACCTTTGAAACTGCTGACAAGTTACTCCTGGGTTTATCACAAGGGATGTATGGATATTTTGAAGAGAAATACCTTTTATATTTACAATAATCCCTTGTAATACACAAAGAGTGCTTGTGAACAGGTCAGCTGCATCACTTTTATTTTTAAATCGAAAATGTTATGCCAGCCTTCTGAAATTTAATTACATGAACTGACATTAAAGGTACTATTGATTGATTTGAATCGGCTTTCAGTGCTGGGGTCGCCTTGCACGAGTGGAATGAAGCGTTTTCAGAGACACGGGTGGTCTCTGAAGCCCTGTGCCATGTTTTCGATAATTGTAGCACCAAGGTTGCTGTGCTGTACAACTGTTCTCAACTTCTAGCTTCTAGTACATACATAAGAATATGACCTATTAAATGTAGTGACATCTATTACTCTCAAAAATCATTAGGATAAATTACTTCTATATACCCAGAGATGTTCAGATTCTATTGTGGTCATGCACTATAAATTACCAAGGTCCTCTCGAGCGCCTGTTTTTATTTGATTTGGAAGTGTTTAATATCACCCGTGTCTGAAATAACATCAGCCGCATCTGAAAGCGCACGATGGAAGTTACTTCTGCTGTGTCTGACAGCAGGGATAATAACTAAAAGACACTGATCCTTTTTCTTCTAGGCAACGAGCTGCTCCCTCATGCCCTTCGCAGGCTTTGGTAGAGTGGTTAGTATCCCAGGAGCAACAATCCGTGTAGCTCTTGCTCGTATTGTCTGCGTAACTAAAGCATGGACAAAGGCTGGTCTCAGTGTGCTTGCAAACTACTGTTGTTGGTGTTGTGATACATGGAACAATATCATTAAAGAAAGATTTTGTTGTTGTCGTTTTTTTTCTTCCCCCACTCATTAAATGAAAATGTGGGGGCAGATGAAATACACTGATATCAGGACTGGAGAAGTTACTTAGCAGCTGGCTTTGCTACTCGGGGATGTGCTTGATCTCTGATGGATATGAATGAAATAATCCCTGGAGAGAGACCCCAAACTTGGAGTGCTGCCTGTAGATGGACACTAACAGTTTGGAGCTTGTTTGTGTCTGCAGTACCCACAGGACCTGTGGCAAGGACAAGCCAGCTCCTGGAGACAGAATTTCCTCTGGAACTGGGCTTGGAATGGTTTTCTGCTGTAGTTTGTTGGGGGTCTGGAATATCTTGTAAAAGATGTGTAGGAAGTACCTAAGGAAGAACAAGTTTATTGTTTGACCTCCGTGGAGCTTTTTGCTTGCTTTGGGATGCTTTAAAGAGTCCTCCGATTGAAAACCAGTCGCTTAGAGAGTGGCTCTGACCTGCAGAGCAGCTAAAAAGCAGCACGGGTCTTTCAATTTTCAGCTCTACAAGTATTTCTGGTTTAATTAGCTCTTCCAGAGGCACAAATTGGCAGCTTGCAATATGCAGAAGGTGTATTGGCTGATGAAAGCTCTTCTGCCATTAACTGCCCAGGGTATGGTTATGACTCCCCTGCCCCAGTCTATGGCACATCATTCCTTAGGCACGGCTGATTGGCATCAATATTTCTCACTGTCAAAGGCAATTTTCTGGGTTACTGACGCTTGCAATGATTTCATGCCCTAAATTGCCTATAGTTATTGCCCAGGGGTTTTGATATCTTTTAAGGAGTTGGATTTCGTGCTACTCTGGCCACAATACGAGTTGAGTTTGATATTTCAGTGTCAAATCTTTCACCTTCCAGTATCTCCAATTAACAATCAAGCTCCTGTTGCTTGCTTTCCGTTTTTCATTTGAAAAGACGCGTTTTGCCTTGTCGATGTCTGGGAATTGCAGTCTGTGAAAACCTTGTTGATGGTCTGATTTGTGTTTTTTAAAAAAAAAAAAGCCTGTAAAAAAAGCAGCCTCAGATCCTAAAGAGTCAGAAGACTGCATTTTAATTTGGGTACCTTTTCTTTTAGCAGGATGTTGGTTTTGCGGAACCTTTCTTTGCCATGGACAGGATGATGTCAAACATGAGAAACAGCATGCTGGAGATGCAAAGGAAGTTTGTAAGTTTTAAAAACATGGTTCTAAAATTAATGGGGTTGGAGAATGATGGTTGCTTAAAATATTACTTAAGGTCTTGCCAAGAAACAGTCTCAAGCAGATAGGAAGAATTTTTGTTTTATTTCACCCCCCCACCCCGCCTTTATCGTGGTTATAATTCTCGATGCTGCCACTGATTATTTGCTAACAGCAGTACTTGAAATGGACGCTTGATTCTCTAGGGGTTAGTACTGCTCTAAGTTATCTGGTCTCTGGCTCTTGCCAGAGCTGACACCTCAAGTGAAGGAGCTGTTTAAAAACAACAAGCCCACAAACACCTCAGTGCCACCTACAGCCTCTCCTCTGATTTTATTTCCTTCTTTCCTCAGGGTCTGAAGGTAACACAGACATCTATTAAGTGTTGTTGACTATATTTACTGTGTTTTACTGGCCTTGTACAGTGGCTTGTAACCACTGTTGCTCAAGTCCTGTTTCACCTGAACTCTTTACACACCCTAGTATGTGGCAAGACTGATGTTACAGGTTCTATCTTCATTACTAAACTCAACTGTGCCAGGGCAAAAGTCTGAGCATTTTTTATTGCTGCCCGTGTTTTTTTTATTTGTTGTGTTTCCCGGCATGAGGAGACCTGGGGTCAGACAAGGCTTGGAGAAGAGCGAGGGCGTAGCAAACGCCAAGGTCTCTTCCCAACAGGCTCTATCTGCAGCGCCAGGACCGAGGGTTAATTCTTCAGAGGGGTATTCTTTTTTGTGATAAGGTAGTCTCACAATATAAGAAGCACTCGTTATCCACAAGTTCTAACTTTTAACCCTAAGAGGTCTGTGTTGCTTGTAGGATGACCTGTCCATCCATCCAGACGCGCACACGTTCAGCTCCTCCTCTGTGATGACGTACTCCAAAGTAGGAGATGAACCACCAAAAGTTTTCCAAGCTTCAGCCCAGACACGCACAGCTCCAGGAGGTGTAAGTAGCGCTGAGATGTGGCCAAAAGGTGACGTGTAATTATCACAGTCTAAGCTCACCTCTACCAAGCCACAGTTTCATTCAGGTTCTTCTTACTGCAGGTAGTTACTCTTATAATTTAGAGAAAAATATTTGCCTTTTTAAATACTGCTCTGTATTAAAGACTTCTTCACTAAAATGCTGGTTTTGTCCTGGTATACTTAGAAGTATACAAATTACATCTAATTAAATTGTGTGCCTGTCAAAGACTGGAAAAATGGAGCACCAGAACAGCTGATTCTCCAAGGCGGTCTCCAATGGCTTTCTCTTTGCTATTATTAATCCTCCTCTTGTACGCTTGAAATTCTGTCTAAAATATAAGATAGCAAGAGACGGTCTTGTTTATGTAAAACGTGGCTTCGAATCACCCCCTGTACTCGAGCCCTTTTAACCACTTACGTAACGCTGCGGACCAAGATGCCCTCTCATTGACTTCCTTGCAGCTGTTGCATCTAATTCGGCTCAGAAATTTGAATTTGAATTTGAACCCTGAAGCGAGGCTGCTGAAAGACTAGACACGAGCGGTAAAGGCCGTCGAGAGTGATTGGCTGTGGGGATATGTTCAAGCTCAAGCAGACACTCAGTTATCAAAAAGTTCTAATAATATACCTCTGAATACAGTGATAAGTGGTTGCCTGGGTTTCAAGCCGGTCAACAGGACAACCTCGTAATGAGTTGTCCCTTCGTGCTGAGAATATCGGCATCGGCTGTTTCTCCTTCTGTTGTCAAGGAGAATGTTGAAGACTTGTCTGCGTGCGGTATATTTAGACCAGGCTGTTTTGTTCCCCCCCACCCTCAACAATTAATATCCAGTATGTATGTTACTTAAGAAGCTTTAGAAGTTCTTGTTTAACCTTCCTGACTGTTGGGCAAAAAGAAAATAGACTTGATTTGTGCTTTATTTAAATACCTAAATGAGAATTGGAAAAGCCTCTAAAACTCCTTTTGAAAAAGGAAGTTCTAAAACCTTTGGGGAAGAAAATTGGGTTTTCTTGTAAATTTTAACTTTTGTTGTTGTTGGAAAGACGCTTACTTCTCTTTTTTTTTTTTTTTGTACAGGTTAAGGAGACAAGAAAAGCACTTAGGGATTCTGAAAGCGGCCTGGAAAAAATGGCTATTGGTCATCATATCCACGATCGTGCTCACGTCGTTAAAAAATCAAAGAACAGCAAGACTGGTGATGAAGAGGTGAACCAAGAATTCATCAACCTCGATGAAAGTACGTCTCTCTATGCAGCCCTCTAAAGGGCTTTACACACGGATTTTTTGGAAGTTCCAGCTTGAGATGTCTTAAAAGAGACCGTTCTTCAAGCAGTCTGAAAGTTTGCAATTCAAGTTTCCTTAGCTGATAGAAATTTGGACGACTTAAGTAACCAGTTAGACTTGAAAATGTGTTTAATGCAGTTGGTCCTGTTTGCTTGTACAACAGCTGCTCCTGTTTGAAAGGACTTCTAATGCTATTTTATAGTTTCAAGCAAGCTTTTATCAGCATTTTACTATTTGCTGGCTGTTTGTGGCTAATATAAAACCCACGTTAAAGAGATGTGTGGTTAAAATGTGCATATACTCTTACAACACTGTGACTTTCAGGCTTTTTTATTTTTATCTTCCAAACATAAGCCTACTGGCAGTGAGCTTTTAGTTGTCTTTCACAGCTCCTCTAGAAAGTCTGCAGGCCATGTGGAGAATCACAGACTGCGTTTTAAAAATGCTGGTCAAAAGCCCTAATTTTCATCACGTTGTTTTTTTTTTTTTCTCTCATCTTGTTTGCATTTACCAAAAATAAAAAGCAAACTTTGTTTTGCAGCTGAGGCCCAGACCTTTGATGAAGAGTGGCAGAAAGAGATTATGAAGTTCAAGCCATCTAGAACTAGATGCAATTTGGAAGCTCCAAAGTACAGAAATATTCATCACATACCCAAGGAAGATGGATTAAGAAGGTAAAAATAGTTTCCTACCAGAGTTTGGCAATACTAGTAGCAGAATGAGGATTCAATTCTGAAGCCGTCTGATCGTGAACAAGCGGGAAGTGGTGGAGTCCCCATCCCCTGAGGTGTTTGAAAGCCCTGGAGATGTGGTGCTGAGGGACATGGTTCAGTGGTGCCCTGGCAGTGCTGGGTTAACGGTTGGACTCAATAATCTTCAAGGTCTCTTCCAACCAAAACAATTCAATGGTTCTGTGACTTCTCTTCCACAAACTACTCGAGCCCTTTCCCTCCAGCACCTCTTCGGTTCTAGAGGTTTATTACAGAGGCTCCTTTGCCTTCCATTTCAATTTTCAAATCTTCTCATCGAGTCCTCAAGATGAGGAAACAGTCCAGCTCTGTGGTGGAAGTAGTTTTGGAGGGAGAGTTAAATCTGTCTTAGAACGACCATAACTATAGCTCCCCACACGCAGTGAACAAAACGTGTACCCCCCTCCACACCCTCTGGTGGTTGTGACTCTTGTCTTTTGTTTCAGAGAGAAACCACTTGCAATTGCGGGTTCCAGACAGCCCAGAGCTTCTGTGGAGAACCTCAATGTGAAAGGAACACACGTCCCCATCAAAAGCAGCAAAAAATAAATTGGCTTCCGTTCTCCATTTGAACGGAGTTTCTTCCGAGAAGATAACGGTGCTGCATTGCTTCTGTTCCTCTAAGTACACACGTATACATGACCAATCTCTGTTTGTTGTCCTGGTGTTAGCGTGCCTTGCTACTCCGACCTTCTGGCAACTGAAAGTTCCTTAAAACTTCAGATCCTTGGTTAAACCATCTAGTTTCAGTAAATTAGAAACCCAACCACTTTCCACTTGAAAGCACTTTAATGGATTAATGCTAATTCTGTTTTTTAAAAAAAAAATCCTTTGATTTGCAAGGTTGTTTTCTGCTACGGCTGCACCAGTCTCAGAGTTTTTACTAAGCCTGGTGAGGCAACTACTTTTTCCCATACTCTTGACTTGCACAGGAAGTAAATTACATTTGATAGCGTGTGGCTGAAATAAGTATTAATTTTCTAGGCGATAGAGCAATTAATAGCAATTTGAATGCACTAGAGCCACTATATGTTTCTTTAAAATCTTACTGTAAGCTGTTATAAAATCCCCCAATTCACCCTGATTTAAGACGACAAAAAGAGACGCTACTAAAATGACAAATACTTTAGATTTTAGTTTACCAGCGTTCTTGTGTTCACGAGCCGTGTTTGCATCTCAGTTTCCGTGCCTAGACTGTCGGTTTTGTATTTCTGATCCTTTGTGTATTTCCTTGGGAGGTGGCCCATTCTTTTTTTTTATTCTTGAAGCCTCTCTGTAGTAGTTTTGAGTTATTCTGTAGTAACACCACTGCGTCATCAAACTCGACTCTATTAGCTATTAATCGGAAAAATACGCGGGAGGAATTTTTGAGTAGGCAGTGGTTTAAGTGGGTGACAAATGATTGCACCACTTCTTTTCTAACCAGCTGCAAGAGCCCTGCGTGCAGGAAACCATCTCCCGGAGCTGAGCTATGTTTATATTCTTCTGCACCGTTTCAGTGGCTGTAGAATGAGCCGAAATCAAAGACTTGACGTTGTTGTTTGGAAGAGTCTCCTCTAGCACAAAAGCCAGCGCTGTGACCGAGAACAGGGAATGTCTCTGGATCAGAAGTTTAAGGTTGTGCACTGTTGTGTACAGGATTGATCCCCGTGTCACAGCCTAAATGATTTCTGTAGACTGTAACGTTACAGCATTAGCACTAGAGCGTGTATTGCGAGGCTAAGACATAGTGTAGCCTTAAAAAAAGGCATTATTTATATGATAAAATAGGTTTAGTGAGTTCAGATTAATATCTGGCTAAAAAGGAAGTGGCCTTTAAGTCATATTTTCCTGCAGATTCCCCGGGTTATTTAATTCTGTGCTTATTAATGTGCAAAAATAAAAGTACTTTTCTTGAACTCTGGCAAAGGAAACGCAATCGTTTCTTTGCTCTTTTAACACGATGGCCTCTTCATATGATTGGAGCAATAAATCTGAGCAGCCATAAGTTGATGCTGCTGAACCTTTGAGCAGTCGAGGTAAGTGGTGGTGAGGGGGGAGCAACCTCCGCCAGGATGGGCTGAAACCACGGGATACCAGAGTCACGCTTCCCAGAGGATGGCTGCTGAAAACCCCCAGTCTAAAAGGTGCTTTATTCTCCTTAAAAAGTAAGAGTACAACTATAGGGACTCAGACCCTGAAGACAACGTCTATTTAGCAATAAATGTCATTGAAACTGGGGAGCCGTGGAGGTATTTTCCAGGTATGTCATTTCAATTTCCCAGTAAGCAAAGATTTTTCATGTTGTAACATCAGAAATGTTTGAGAGACACTCCTATTTCAGTGCTTAACCTGCAACTTGGATTTTTTTTGTCTGTGCTTTACTGAGATAAAACAACATGATACATATATGTAATTAATAACAAGTACATACCATGGGTTTAAAATGGTAGTATAAAGAGGCTACTATTCATCACACAACTTTTATGCAAAACAACGTTCTAAGATGTAACGCAGAAGAAACTTCTATATAGAAACATCTGAAGCTGTAATTCTTTAATAAAGTTATTTATTATTTACGGTAATTGTCTGGCTTCTTCTCCAACCACAAAATGACTCGTGCATTATTGATTTGGGGCTGCTTTGACCTGTGACGCCAACAGCAACGCGCTGAGGGAATGTTTCCAGAAGGAAAACACGCATTTAACACAAAAAAGAAGCTTGCTAGAAGGAAAGGGGTGGGAGTGGGACTGAGGATGGTCATGGTCAGGCTGTTTCTCCACTTGGGAGTCTTCTCTGGTGTGAAAAACAAACTGTTGCTGGTGTAATGCTAGCAGTGGGGGAGGTTTTTTGTTTTGTTTTTTTAATATTTGAGAGTATAGGTACACACTAAAGCTTCCTTGAGCTTTGACATGAACCTTATGTCACATATTCTAACAGCCGCCACATTGCTCTTGGTTCCAAACGTGAGAGTTTCTTCTTTCATTGTGGTGTTTACTAGAGGGAAGTCACGCAGAGTAACTGCATCGACTCCACCTTTTGGCAAATAATTCATCTGGAATGCTGCCTTAATGGAAACTTCCTTGCTAGTCTAACATGACATTCAAAGTGTGATAAATTGGTACCTGTGCTCCACATGCCTCAGAGGACTCTATTTTCCTTTTTCTTGTAGTGCTGCCATAGTTGTTCTTTTGAGAAAGGGTCCAGTTCTTTAGTTGTTTCTAATTTCTAATTCACCAGCTGAATATGCTGGTGAAGGGTGGCCTAGTACTTGCTACCAGACTTTCACAGAAAGGTAGGGGTTAGAAGAGACCTCTCATCCAACCCCCCTGCTCCAGCAGCTCACCCAGAGCAGGGGGACCAGGATCACATCCAGGCAGGTTTGGAATCTCTCCAGAGAAGGAGACTCTACAACCTCTCTGGGCAGCCTGGGCCAGGCTCTGCCTCCCTCACAGCAAACAAGTTTCTCCTCCTGCTCAGACGGAACCTCCTGGGTTCAAATTTGTGCCTGTTGCTCCTTGTCTTGTCGCCACGGACGAGTCTGGTCCCATCCTCTGGACCCCTGCCCTTTAGCTGTTGATCAGCATTGATCAGATCCCCTCTCAGGCCTCTCTTCTCCAGCTCAGCAGCCCCAGGGCTCTCAGCCTTTCCTCAGCACAGAGATGCTCCAGGCCCCTCAGTATCTTTGTAGCCTCAGCTGGACTCTCTCCAGTAGCTCCTTGTCTCTCTTGAACTGGGGAGCCCAGAACTGGAGCCAGTACTCCAGAGGTGGCCTCACTGGGGCAGAGTAGAGAAGGGGAGAAGAACCTCCCTTGACCTGCTGGCCACAGGCTTCTGAATGTGCCCCAGGAGACCACTGGCCTTCTTGGCCTGAGGGCCCATTGCTGGCTTATCAACTGTGTCCGAGCCATTTTTCCTGTAAAATCGGCTGAATCTTAACGCTGTAATCTGCAGTTACAGCCCTGCTCTGACGATTCAACGTCTTCGTCATCATCGGTGATGTGCAGCAGCCGCAGAACTCCGAATCACCATCTCAAGGTCACTAATTAAACACTAACGGCCTCAGCCCCAAGAAGCCCTGAGGGACTGATCCGCTCGGAACCTTCCTCCTCCTCCTCCTCCTCCCCCTCATCCTCCCTGCTCTAAGGCGATCCGCGGCCGGCCGGTGTTCCTCTGAGGGTCTCATCTTTACCTCCACGACGCCTTCGCCCGGTCGCAGGGGCCGCGCTGTCCCCGGGGAGGCTCAGCCCGGCCCGGCCCTGCTCCGCATGCGCCGTGCCCCGGAAGGCCCGGCCGCCTGACCC
>VZZY01014875.1:33915-52882 GCA_013400335.1 Eurystomus gularis
GGACCAGGCCCCTCGGGGCCCAGCCAGGGCCGAGCCCGCCCGCGGGGCTGGCGACCGCGGGGACACCGGGCACAAGACGCCGGGTTCCTGGCGGGTGTGAGGGGCCGTGTAGGCCTCCCTGGAGAGGGAGGGAAGAAGGGGATGATGGCAGCGAGGGGAGAGGCCCCTGCGGAAGCACCGCGGGAAGATGTGCAGCGGCTCCGGGAATGAACGGGGAGGGAAACCGGGAATGTAACGGCGGGGGTTGGAAGGCAGGACTTGGCGAGCAGGGGTTGCCTGGGTTTCCTCGAGTGTGGGGCAGAGCTTTGGGGTGACCCTGTGGGGGCCTGGAAAGGCCTTTTTTGCTGTAAGTGGTCGGTTTGTTGTGGGTCGAATGGAATCTATGGACAAGCAGTTTGACTGGACGTTTATTTGTTGGCGCAGTTTGCTGCGTGTGACCTGCTCCTGACTGAATGGTTTGAGTTGGAAGGACC
Organism: Eurystomus gularis; assembly: GCA_013400335.1. NCBI lineage: Eukaryota > Metazoa > Chordata > Aves > Coraciiformes > Coraciidae > Eurystomus > Eurystomus gularis. Next base: position 34,389 of record VZZY01014875.1, read on the forward strand.
TCTAAAGATCATCTAGTTCCAACTCCCCTGCCCTGGGCAGGGACACCTTCCATAGACCAGGTTGCTCAAAGCCTCATCCAGCCTGGCCTTGAACACCTCCAGGGATGGAGCATCCACAGCCCCCCTGGGCAACCTGTGCTGGTGTCTCACCTCCCTCAGAGGGAAGAACCTCTTCCTTACATTGCTTTCTTTCCTCCCTCTTGTATTTCAGTTTCTCCTGAACTCCTGCAGGCACTGTTCTTCAGGAGTCCTTCCCAATGAGAGGATTCGCAACATTGGGATCTCGGCCCACATCGACTCAGGGAAGACGACGTTAACGGAGCGAATCCTCTTCTATACGGGCAGGATAGCGCAAATGCACGAGGTTGGTTTTCAGAGGACTCCAGAGCAGAGCTGCTCTTCATGGGCTCAGCGTGCTGGGTGCCATCGCGACGTTGCTGTGACTTGTTAGTGTGTAGGGTATGGGGTGAGAGAGCTACGCTGGGTGGGCCCTGTGAGGCTCTTCTGGCCAAGCTGGAGAAGGAATCCTGAAAATCTGCTCATTTCCCTGATACCTCTTTAAAAATAAGTGGAGGGAAAGGGGATAGAAAGTAATCCCTCTTTTACTGCAGTGTTCTCCCTCTTTAAGAATACTTTGTTATTTCAAGATTTACTGCTCCCTTATCATCTCTGTGGTAAATATACAATGAAAGGTGCATCACAGAATGGTTTGGGTTGGAAGGGACCTTTAGAGGTCATCTAGTCCAACCACCTGCGGTGAACAGGGACAATATATGTTTCTTTTGATGTAGTCAAAGGTGATTGTGAGAAACGGAGAACACGGGGATGTAATTTTTACCATCAGGTACGTTATCTTGTTAAACTCACAATAAATAATTTCCTGCATATTTCTGATAACCTTTTTCAGGAATGACTCTCAGGAGAGCAAAGCATATTAAAGTTGCTGATTAAGCTGCAAAAAGAATCAAACTTGTGTGTGGTGCAAGAATTATAAAGCAATTCTGCCATGTCTGTTTTTCTTTGCTGCATGAAAGATGACGCTCAGCTCCTGCACATACGGTATTTTTAGTAAACTCCCTTGGACTGATTTTTTTTCTGTTTTTTTTCTTAAGGTGAAAGGTAAGGATGGAGTTGGAGCTGTCATGGATTCAATGGAGCTGGAGCGACAGCGTGGAATCACAATTCAGTCTGCAGCAACGTACACCATGTGGAAAGACACCAACATCAACATCATAGACACACCAGGTGACGACAGCATTAAGGTTGCTGTGCCCTCATGGGTACAGAGAACATGGTGCAGTCTTCGTCTTCATGAGCCACTCAAATCAAGCTCCTGTGGCTCTTTCTGTAACGCTGGAGACTGATTCTGTTGGCTGTTGCTCTTTTCTGCAGCAATGAGAAAACAATCCCGCGTTAGTTTTTATCATCTATGAATAACAGGATTTTTTTTTTGCTCTTCAGGCCATGTGGACTTCACAATTGAAGTGGAGAGGTCTTTGAGGGTTCTTGATGGAGCTATTCTGGTTCTGTGTGCTGTTGGAGGAGTTCAGTGCCAGACAATAACTGTGAACAGGCAAATGAAGCGTTACAATGTGCCCTTTCTAACGTTCATCAATAAACTGGACAGACAGGGCTCTAGTCCAGCCAGAGCAGTACAGCAACTAAGGTATGTATCATTTAAAATTATTGGTGAAAGAATTCTGAACTATTCACACAGCAGGTTAATAGTAAGAGTAATGAAGAGGCTTCTCTTGTGGGATCTATAATAGAAGTTTGAAGGATAATACCTGACTTGAGGTTAAATCTTAGTCTGACCTATAACAAGTCTCCATTTCCTCAAGAAAAAACCAAATGTTAGTGTCAGCCTGGGCTTCAAATGACCGAGGGCTGAGGCTTTGATATTAATTTTGTTGATGGAACTATATGTGGAGCCACGTTGAAAAGAACCTTTTAATTTTTCCTAGATGCTGGTAGCAAATGTGCTGTAGCGTACAGCAAGGAGATGAAACAGGGTTGGACCGTTCCTGGTTTGGATTCCAGATGTCCTGCTTGCTCCTTTAGAATCATGGAATGGTGTGGGTTGGAAGGGACCTTCAAAGGCCATCTAGTCCAACCTCCCTGCAGTGAGCCCCATCAAGCCTCACCTGCAGTCTTTCTGTGCCTGATTTGATCTGTGAGATGCATTAAAGGAGAAGCAACTCCCCTAATTAAGTTGGGTTAGCATGCAGCAAGGTGTTTTTCATCAATATTGGTAGATTTTTGGCACTGTCCACAGAACAAAAGAAGTTCTTTTTGTAGGAGTGGGACGTTGTTCAGAGACCACCTGGAGCACATCTATAGGAACGCCTCTTTTCCTTGAATTAATTTGTATTTTCTCCCTTTTTCAGATCCAAGTTAAACCACAATGCAGCTTTTGTTCAGCTTCCAATCGGCCTGGAGGGAAACTTTAAAGGAGTTATAGATCTTATTGAAGAAAAAGCTATATATTTTGATGGAGCGCTTGGGTAAGTTTTGAAACTTGTGTATTTCTGAGCTGGAGCGAGTCTTTGTGTGAGGAACTACCTGTAGTTTCTCTTCAGAGGTGGAGAAGCCTGCTATTTGGAAAGCTGGAGATGTGGCTTGTGCTGGGGTGAGGTCTCACCCTTCAGCTCTCCGAGTTACAGCAGAACGATTCTGCCTGGTCGCATTTGGCGAGGGGTGGCTGCAGCGTGAGCTCTTTGCTAACTGCGGTAGCGTGAAGGGTTAGTAGCCACGCTTGCCACCCTGAGAAACAGGCAATTTGCTTCATAACGGGAACTGATAGCGCGTGTATGGGGTGAGCTTACTGGGATAGAGATAAGATGTGGGAGAGGTGGTTGAACGGGTTGTGCTGCGTCCTTGTGAGTGGAAGGCAACTCTGTCCTGCTACAACATCAAAGATAACACCTTGATATTCTGACACGATTTCTTTCTAATATCCACGTCAACGGTGAATTTTTCTTGGTCAGGCTGCTTGTCACAATGATCAGTGATTGAAGGGTTGATTCATAAAATCGTAGACTGGTTTGGGTTGGAAAGGACCTTGAAGATCATCCAGTTCCAACCCCCCTGCCATGGCAGGGACACCTCCCACTAGACCAGGTTGTCCCATCCAACCTGGCCTTGAACACATCCAGGGTTGGAGCATCCAGAGCTGTCCTGGGCATCCTGTGCCAGTGTCTCACCTCCTTCAGAGTGAAGAATTTCCTCCTAATTTCCAATCTAAATCTCTCCTCTTCCAGTTTGAAGCCAGTGCCCCTCATCCTATCACTCCAAGCCCTCATAAAAAGTCCCTCCCCAGCTTTCTTGTAGGCCTCGTGATTCACGTGGTGTTCCTTTAGTGTGGTGATGTTGTTCATCTGTGTGTAGCCAGACTCTCCGGTATGACGAAATTCCGGCTGAGTTCAGAGCTGAGGCTGCAGAGAGACGTTTGGAGTTGATCGAATGTGTCGCTAACTCGGATGAGCAACTCGGGGAGCTGTTTTTGGAAGAAAAGATTCCTACAACTGCCGACTTAAAGGTAACTTTATTATGGTTTTTCTTCTTGTAGCACCTTTATCTCATTTTTTTATGTCTGACATGTTGGAATAAAAGATTTCTTGAAGAAACTTTGTTTGTCTGAGTTCCCTGGTACAAGTGTCACCTCCCGCTTCACTCCTTGTTGAGGGCTCATTCCAAATTTGTTTCTTGGTTTGCATTGGGAAGTTTGAGCTTGTGTGTCCCCTTTAGGAACCAGCAGATGGCTCAAAGGTACATCTGGGCTTTTTTGTCATGCTGTTGCCTTCTTGTGTTACAGCTTGATGGCCATGACCTGCTTCATGTCCCACAGCAAGTCAGTTGTTCATCGAATGGTTTGGGTTAGAAGGGATCTTTAAAGGTCATCTAGTCCAACCACATAGTTGAGTTTTTCTAAGTTGTCTTTTTCCTTAAGAAATCCTGTCTTGCTCAGGCATCTGAGTGAAAAGAGCAGCACACTAGAATGGAACTGGAATGACTTTTTTTGGAGGTTCCAGAGGAGAAGAATCCAGGTCAAAATACAGTTTTGCAAAAAAAAAACCCCTGCATTTCTTGAAAGATAGATGATTTTATGAAATAGTTTGGATATCAAGTGGCAAACATGCCAATGTAAACGGATGCTTATGGAAATAATCAAATGGCTGTAGACTGGAAATCATTGGCTCTCCTGGCAGTGGTATCACCGCTTCCTCAAGGGCTTGTCCACGTAATAAAAGGTGGTAGGGAGGCCTGGGAAGATCAGCGGAGGTGGTAGAGTCTTTGTAGAGGTCCTGCCACTGCTCACTCCAGGGTGAGACTCACTTGTGCAGCTCTGTGGAGGCTGGGCAACAGACCAATGTTTAGTTGGTCCTTGTTTTAGACCATTTTACATCAGACTCGGCAGTCTGCAGGCACCATGGCAGATTGTTCCATGTTGTGACAGTCCCTTCAAGGCTTGTGATTGACTAATGATGCCTGTTGAGTTACTGTGAGATGCTGTAGCTGGGACAGGTGCAGAAGCTTGGCTACCCTGGTGTGAGCCTAAGAGAGCCTGTGCCACACGTGGACCTCCTTCTGCTGTGCCGTGAGCGTAGAGGTAACCTGAGGGCATGTATCTTTGGAGAAGAAGTGCTAATCTGGTTCACATTTACCGCACAGCCCAGTGTGTAACTCAAGACAGAGAGGCGAAGCTGTTGACAGCAGTCTGCTGGGCTTTGTGTCTTGGTGGTGTCAGGGAACCACTCTGAGGGCTCCGTGGTTTGTGGGCCTGATCTTGACATGGGTGATAGGATGAGAGGAAACGGCCTCAAGTTGTGCAGGAGAGGTTTACGTTGGACATTAGAAAAAGTGTCTTCCCCTAAAGGGTTGTGAAGGGCTGTCCCAGGCTGCCCAGGGCAGTGGTGGAGTCCCCATCCCTGGAGGAGCTTCAGAGCTGTGGAGATGTGGTGCTGAGGGACATGGTTCAGTGGTGACCTGGCAGTGCTGGGGGAACGGTCGGACTCAATCATCTGAAAGGTCTTTTCCAATCAAAATGATTCTATGGCTGGGTTTTGCCCCTAATGCATGCTCAGTGCCAGGATTTGTGTGATGCATCTTGCTGTTTGTCACCGCTTGCTGGTGGTGGAAGTTAACCTGAGCGGTAGTCTCCTAGTGCCTGCTGTTAGTAGTTATTAATTAGTCAAAAATTGAAACTGCTACAAGGGACCAGTTGTTTGATGTGATTCAATACAGAAAAGTGAGTCCTGAAGAGTTTGCGTGGCCGTTCAGGACTTAAAGGGACCTGTCAGAAAGATGGGGACAGACTTTTGAGCAGGGCCTGTTGGGACAGGACAAGGAGTGATGGTTTTGAACTAAAAGAGGGAGATTGAGACTAGAGAGAAGGAAGAAACTTTGGATGCTGAGGGTGGTGAGAGCCTGGCCCAGGCTGCCCAGAGAGGTGGTGGCTGCCCCATCCCTGGCACCATTGCAGGTGAGGTTGGCCGGGGCTCTGAGCAACCTGCTCGAGTTGCAGATGTCCCTGCTCCCTGCAGGAGGGCTGGATGAGATGACCTGGAAAGATCCCTTCCCACTCAAACCGTTGTGTGATTCCAGGGACCACCTCAAAGCTGGTGCATGGTGCAAGTCATTGTAAGGCTTAATTTATTTGAATCTTCCTGACCCCTAAGTTGTGATTGCTTTAACTTCACTACAGACCTTGAGCGTGGAGGTGGTTTTTAAAATTGTTTTGGCTGTATGGATGATTTCATATCTCCAGGAAGAGTGTGCAGGAATCTGTACGTCCCAGCCTGGCGTGAGACAGAAGCACAAGGGGTTTTTTGAAAGTACCAAGCAAAGGTATCTCTCACTGATAACCAGGCACGTAGTTATTCCAGTAATTAAACGTTATTTTCTGAAGCCTGAGCTATTCCTGTTAAAAAGCACTTCGATAAGGACAGAAATGTGGTAGTCATTTTCTAGAGACCTGTCAGGATCCGTCCCTCGCCTGGCAGAGGGAACAGTACCAACGTGAACACACTGCGTTGCTGTCAGAGGTGAGAGATTTGGGGCAGGAAAGCTATTTTTGATGGCTCCTACTGGGAGGGAAATTGGCTACCAAGAGAAATTTGTCTATTCAGCATGGTTTGGCTTCCCACTTCTGCAAGCCAATTAATTACGGCTCTAATGGCTACAGGATTGCAGAAGCAGGTTAATTTGTACTAATATGTCCCTGAAGATGGATTTTCTTTCAGTGGCCAGCGGCCAAACTTCCCCTGAAAATATCTTTTGGTGGAAATGATGCTCCTGGATGCCACCATGGTAGCGTGCGATGTTTGCTGGATACCAGCTTCTTAAACGTCACCTAATGTGCTGCTCTGGGCCCCAGTTACTCAGTGGGGCACTCGGTGACAATAATCTTGACGTGGAAATAAAAAGGGGTTTTTTTTCACCCAAGGTAATGGTGGATGAGGAGGATTTGTGGTCGAGTTGCTTTGTTTAAAAACCTGTGGCCAAAGAAAAACGCAAGGCATCAGCATGGCCGTATTCCCAGCGCTCTGGTAGATGGGAACAGACGTGGGCTAGATGAGCAGAATTGCTGATTTATTTTTTTTTAGCCTTGTATTATTTTCATGACGTCGTCAAATCAACGAATTGGAGGAACCACTGTTTTCTCTGTTAATGATGAAGACAGCTTAACCTTCCATCTTTGGGCACCCTAAATAGCTCCCCGATTAGAGGATGTGGTTAAGTGTCTTGCTCTGTCAAGGAGAATTAATTTATTTTAGCTTACTAAGGAGACAGGAGCACTTTTGGTTGGCGTGAGGACCTCAGTAAGCGCAGGGAGATGGCATCCTCTAGTGGCGGGGAGAGGTGGGACCGAGGTGGCAATCTTGGCTTCGGTAATTAATGGCAGGAATCTTGGCTTCAGTAAGTAATTGCAGGGTGGGGAGCAGGGCAGATAGCTCTCTCCACCTTTAGGGAAGACAGCTGTGATGGCAGTTATGGAAGCTGTTGGCGCTCAGTTGTGCTCTGCAATGGCACGTGCTGCTTGGGTGAGAGGCACTGAATGATGACAAGATGACCATGCAGTTCATTTACCTTGCGCAGTTTCCCAGGATGTCCTGGAAAGGTGCCCAAGGTGGTTGGTGCAACCTCAGCAGGTCTGTAGGTGAACGTGAGAAGGTTCGTCTGGGGTGCTTTTAAATCATCCGTCATCGAAAAACGATGATTCATTGAGTGTGGCACTTACCCAAATATCCCTGCCCTACCTCACTTCCTCTTTCAGAAGTTTTCTGTAGTTTAAAGATATATTGAAGTATCTCATTTTATTTTCGCAAATTTAAATGTGTATTGTGACTAAACAGGGGGAACGAGACCTCTAAAACGGAGATGAAGAAGCCTGACTTTACCAGCAGAGAATCAAGAAGCTTCTTCTGAGTATCTTGGGGCTATCATTGTATTTATCCTGGGCATTTGTATTTTTAAATTGAATTTAAGATGAAGGGGGCGCGGGAGATCTCCCACTTCATAGAATTCTGGTGAACAAGTTTTCTGGGAAGCTTTTGTGTAGGAAGTTGTACAGGAGACTTTGTGGGAGCAGCTACGTTACTCCAGGAGTAGGGCCGAGCAGCAAGGAGAGAGAACCTCAACTGCTGCGTGGTTGGCACTGCATCAGGCTCCTGAGGTTGTTGCAGGAGGGGAGTAACTCACTGGTATTTTTCAGCTTGCCATCAGAAGAGCAACGCTGAAGAAGTCCTTCACCCCAGTACTGGTGGGAAGCGCGTTAAAGAACAAAGGAGTCCAGCCGCTGCTGGATGCTGTCCTGGAATACCTCCCCAATCCTTCCGAGGTGGAGAACTACGCCATTCTGAACCAGGGGTGAGTATCTTCATGGAATCGGGTTTCAAAGTGGTGTAATACGGAGCAGGAAACAAAATACGTTCTCGTTTACCATTCGTATTAAGTAGTGGCACCAGAATTTTGCACAGACTTCCAAAATGAAGAAAGCTCACCCCTCGTTTGAGGGCTGATGTTTATACTGGAATTTTAAACACACATTAAATGTTAAATTGGAAAAACTTTTATCTGATGAGATAGTTCTTTAGAAATTAATGGCAACCCTTAAAACCATGCATATGGGAGAGAGCACACCTGAAATGTATGAACAACACTTTATTCTTTGGAAGTGTTTGTTGAAGCAGATGTGCCTTCACAATTAAGCATGAAACAGAGAGCCAGTAAATCACCAAATCCCAGCGTGGTGGGGGATGGAAGGGACCTCTGGAGAGCGTCTCCTCCAGCCCCCCTGCTCCAGCAGCTCACCCAGAGCAGGGGGACCAGGATCGTGTCCAGGCAGGTTTGGAATCTCCCCAGAGATGGAGACTCCACAGCCTCTCTGGGCAGCCTGGGCCAGGCTCTGGCACCCTCACGGGATCCAGACAGAACCTCCTGGTCTGTAAATAGCCCTTAATATTCCAGTCACGGCTTAGGTGTGGCTGTCAGGTCTTCTTAATGTGCTTGGATTGTTCAGATAATTAGCTAAATAAAAATTATGCTAATAAATACAGTTTATGATGTTTTCTTCCAGCAGTTACCTGACGCGTGAAGTCCTCACTGCTGCTGTTCCTCTTGCTACCTCTAAGATCTTCCCACTAGCATAGACTAAAACTTCTCTCGTGGCTCACGAGCATTGCCAGAAGAGTTACTGCAATGTCTCTTCCTTCACTCTTAAACTGGACTTGCTCATGAGATGTATCAGAGTGTAGAATCATAGAAGGGTTTGGGTTGGAAGGGACCTTTAAAGGTCATCTAGTAGAACACCCCTAATAACAATAGTATGTCATTAATTGCTTTCATGGTAAAATAGTTGGATGATATGAAGGCCTAGTGATATCTGTTATAGTTTCAACATCCTCTTTGGGATCTGCTGAGGTTTCCGAGATACTTTCTGAGCATATGGGAGCTACATAGGTGAGCATCTTTAAGTGTCAGTTACAAATCTGTGAAAGGGAGGGCCCGTGGGTCTTTCTGAGGTGGGGCTCATGTTTAGAGGAGGCTGCCGTGTTCGCTTCATAACAGACTCCCTCTCCATCCGTGTTTTTAAGGGATTCTGAGGACAAAACCAAGTTCCTATTGAACTCTACTCGAGATGATTCCCAACCTTTTGTAGGCCTGGCTTTTAAACTGGAGGTAAGCCTTAACAGTTTTCCTTGCTAATGCAGAGAAGCGGGACACTTTCCCCACGGGCTGTTGGTGTGCCCAGGTCCTGCTTGCACTGAGCTGTCGGTGGGAAATGCCTTCATTCTGGGGGGAAAAGCACACATTGAAAGCTTTGGATTTTCAGTTTATCTATTTGGGCATGTGGTGGCTTTTTTTACTTGGTCGCTGTGTATCTGGTAAAGCTAAATGGAAGGTTTCTAGGGAATGGATGCTCAGAACATTCCCCAGCTGACTTTATTCCATTGCTCGCAAGTTTTCCACGCTACCAAGATCTGACCTATGTGGAGAAGAAGTTGTACTTGCATCCTGCTGACCCTGAAGGAGAAAGGAAGGTGTCCAGCTTCAGTAGTTCTGATCTGAGCAGCAAACAGAGCAAGTCCAAACAGATGGTACTACCAAAACTTACACAGAACAGATGTTAATATCAGTTTATGTGTAAATTCAATTGAAATTTAACTTTTTCTTAAAAACCCCAAACCTGGTTTCAACCATAAAATCCACAAATGTATCAAACAATGCCAGATTTGGGAGTTTGAAAATGGGTTACGTGCCTCATAGTTCTTTGTTATTTTCTTAGTTAAAACCTGAGGGGTTTATTTGCTTATTTCAAATACTTTCAGAGAAACATCCCGGGTTTGTTTGAGGTTGAAAACAGTGGAACACGAGAGAGTTGGAGAGGAAGAAGCTCACGGTTTTAACCAAACAGGTTGTCTGCTACCTGGTGAGCAGCAGTTCAGATTTTGTACAGAAGGTGGTTGGTCAAATTGTTGGGAAGGTTTAGGTAAAATGAGCGAAGTAAAGAAAATTACCAGGAGATGCCACGTTCCATTCCAACACCAGGCGAAAGCTGAGGCTACATTAAAAAAAGTTTAATTTACAACGTCTAGTGTGGAAATTCAAAGCGGAAACATTGAGTCCGTCGGTGCAGGTGCTGCTTTGAATAAGTCTCGACTCCCAGAATGATGATATCTGATGTTCCATGCGTTTTGATTCCAGGCTGGCCGTTTTGGGCAGTTAACCTATATCCGAGTTTACCAGGGGATGCTGAAGAAATCCGATTATATCTATAACACGAGGACTGGGAAGAGAGTGCGTGTGCAGAGGCTCGTCCGTATGCATTCCGACAACATGGAGGTGAGGGCGAGAGGTGCGACCCACGCACAATGTCCTTTGAGCCACTCTTACTAATCAAGCTTCTGGCTTTTCAGCTTTCTCTGAACGATGCGAGAGGGCAAATTTCTGCTTCTGTTGTTAAATCACACTTGCCTGCAGCACTTAATAGAGCTCTGCAAAAAAACTGGAGTGATCTCAGGTATATTATTGCCACTGAAGTGGAAGAATCTTTGCCCAAGCAGCATTTTAAAATGGCTAAAGAACATCACCAGCTGTGGTGTTATCTCCATGTTCCAGACTTCTGGGGGAGGGAAAATAGGGAAAAAAAAAAAACTTTCTTCCATGTTATTATTGACTAAATTCTTAAACTAAAAATTGATTCTAAAACTTCTGCAAATCTACCCTCTTCCGTTTAAAATTCCTAGACTCCATAGCTGGGTCAGGGCTGCCTGGAACATAGTACATGGCTTGCTTCACATCATTAAACCAGAATAAGTTAATACCTGAGCTGAGCTCTTCTTTTATGCTTTGAATAAAGAGAGAAGATTTACAGAGCATTTTATCAAAGCCGGCGCTTTCCAAAGAATTTACCTTCAAGCTTTGAACCACCATATTTATAGATCTTCTCAAAGCCAGGTGGAGTTTGTGATTGTTATTAAACAGTAAACGAGATATTGTAGTTGTTATTAAAGAGTAAACTTTTCTTTCCTAAGGACGTAACTGAAGTTCACGCAGGAGACATATGCGCGCTGTTTGGAATTGATTGTGCGAGCGGGGACACGTTCACTGACAAAACGAGTACGGACATCTCCATGGTGAGTACGTCTTCTCCTCCGCCTGCCTCGTGCGTGGGAGTTCACTGGGATTTTGTGCTAAAAGTTTGTAATCGTTCGTTCTGTTTAAACGTCTTTTGGTGTATATGCAACTGCAGATAGATGATAGAATCATGGAACGGTTTGGGTTGGAAGGCACCTTAAAGGTCACCTAGTTCCAACCCTGCTGATGTGGGCAGGGACACCTCCCACTAGACAGAGGTTGCTCAAGGTCCCATCTAACCTAACCTTGAACACCTCCAGGGATGGAGCATCCACAGCTTCCCTGGGCAACCCGTGCCAGTGCTTCACCTCCTCCCTCAGGGTGAAGAATTTCCTCCTAATTTCCAATTTAAATCTCCCCTCTTCCAGTTTGAAGCCATCACCCCTTGTCCTGTGGCTACAGGCCTTTGTGAAAAGTCCATCCCCAGCTTTCCTCTAGGCCCCTTTAAGTACTGAAAGGCCACCAGAAGGTCTCCCTTGGAGCCTTCTCTTCTCCAGGCTGAACAAGCCCAACTCTCTCAGCCTGGCCTTGTAGGAGAGGTTTCTTATTACGTGTTACGCCTCAAGGAGCCTGAATGTACAGAAATATGGTATGAGCAAGAGTCACACCCTTCTTTACTACGCTTGACAGCTAATATTACTCAGCGTTAGCAAACTGTTCGGGGCTGTCAGAAGTGGATGCTGTTACCCAAATTTCTAAGCTATGTAATTGTATATGTGTTTTAATACATCCGCTTTATTTTTATATATATTTACAAAGTCTGATAGGAAGGCAGAGTCTTGAACTAGCGTGAAATCCTGAGATCAACTCCCGTCTAAGAAACTGTTTGGGAAATACTGGGTCCTTGTGAGCAAACTGTTCTGGGGAAATGACATCAGTGGGTGTAGTGGAACTCGACTATATGATCTCTTCCTTTACGGTCGTTGCAGGAATCAATTCACATCCCCGATCCTGTCATTTCTGTAGCTATGAAGCCTTCCAACAAGGTAGGGGCCTATAAACGGACCTCTTTCTGAATTACCTTTCCTCTGCTGCTTTTATGTGCGTTAGCAGGTAAATACTGAACCACGGACTAAAATGAGTTGTGCTTTAAAATGTTCTATCCAAAGTTCTTAAGGCCACACCATTCAGCTCACTCCATGGGTGACTGTGTTAGTGTCACTTAGCCATAAAGATGCACGTCTCTGACCTGGGTAAACGTGGACTTGAAGCAGCTGGAGGGATAAATGTAGGTATAAATGTCAGGCTGTGCTTCAGGAAATAACCTCGTGAGAGTAGAAATTTAAGGCCTTTTTTGTTGGGTGACTTCTGGCCGTTGAGTTAACGTTTTCTTGTGCGTCCGATTTTGTTTTACAGAATGACTTTGATAAATTTTCAAAAGGCCTGAACCGCTTTACACGGGAAGATCCCACTTTTAGAATCCATTTTGATGACGAGAGCAAAGAGACCATTGTTTCGGGAATGGGGGAACTGCACTTGGAAATCTATGCCCAGGTAATTTGGAAAGCAGATTCCACAGGCTCTGCTTTCGACTATTTTTCCCAACCAAGAATTCTCCTTCCTTTCTGGCTGTGACCAAAAATCGATCTGCAGTGCGCTAACTGATGCCAGCCTTTACACCCATAAAGGGTAGTTACGTGTCAAGCTGATGTCAGGTTTATAGGATATTTTTTAAATGTATCATTCTTAAATATATCTTTTTTTTTTAAAGTGTATCACCCTATAATAAGAGATGACGCTGGCAGGATGGAATAGTGACTCACAGTGATCTTTCGCATTGGTGTTTACACTTTATTTTAGTCTAACACAGTAGGTGTATCTGACATGGTGAGAGAACGAAGACAAGGTGGCTTTTGTCTTGGAAAACTTCAACTTGAGTAAAATAATCAATGCTGTTCCCTTCTCCTGTATCTAAATAAAGCTTTAGCCCCTTAACAAGGGTGAGTGCAGAACGACAGCAAATAATTTTTAACATTATAAAAAGACAACACAAACCCCCCACCAAGACCCCCGAAATCAATCTGACCCCAGACCAAAAACCTGGATAACCCTGATTAAGTTTCTCATTTCAGAAAGACCTGTATATAAAATAATTTCCAGTGGAACAACCGTGTGTTTAATTCTGCTTGTCTTTCCTGCAGCGAATGGAAAGAGAATACGGCTGCCCTTGCACCATCGGAAAGCCGAAAGTCGCCTTCAGGGAGAACATCTCTGCGCCTGTGCCGTAAGTATCCTGGCAACAGAGGCTTTTAAATTTCTTTTGATGCAGAATTTGATTACGTAGTGGAAAAAGTGTCTTTTGGCTTATCGGATCAAAGCACGACGTGTAGGAAAAGTTTGTTCCTTCGTACCCTGATTGCACATCCACCCTCGGCATCTCCTCTGCCCTCCCATCAAGCGCTTGTTGTAGTGTTGGAGCTTCTTCTGCGGTGGCCAGTCTGTTACTGTGGAGCATGCTGAGGCTGACGGCTGTCCCCTGTTACCTGAACACCATGCTGTGGGTGCCAGAGAACTGTCATTTGCCAGGGAATGATCTCCTGCAAGTAGGAGGGAAAAAAACTGTAGAAAGGGAGAAGGTATTTCCTGTGAACATGAGTGGGAGCTGGTGTCACGCAGCCGTACCTGTGCTGACCATAACTAGGCTGATCAAGCACTGGTCAGAGTGTAGGGTAAGCGCTACAGCAAAGTGCTGGGACCTCTCCAAAGAGCTGAGCTTCTCCTGCGAGCTCTTCTCAGCTTGTCTTGTGCTCCCTGCTGCTGCAGCTACGTTTTTCTTGCATCTAGGTGAGTTTTGCAGCTCAAGCGTGTCTGTGTTGAGTCGCTCCTCTTACTGTTAGTGCTATTGATACTTGGAGACACTCGCCCTCCACCAAACAGAACACAGTGAAGAACTTCTCAGGAATTTTTCTCCATAGAAAACTTAGGAACTAAAAACACTAGAGATGCCCCAACTTAGCCGAGGGTGCAGTCGGGTAGGAAGCAGTGGAGCTAGAAGTCAGAGTGAGGTCTCTGAGTGGAGCTAGAACTTGGAGTGACATCTCTGAGTGTTACCAGTGGATGATTTATTACAGGCTGTTGCACAATAGAGAGCTTATCTTTCAAATTTTCTGTGTTCTTCTTATGGAAACACTTGCTCAGATCGCAAAATTAGGACAGAGAATAACACACAATGTAAATACTGTTCTGGGAACCAAAGCTTGCGCTGCTCTCTTCTGAGAGCTACTGGGGTAGAGGATGCCCCTGTGTACTGGTCCACCACTGCTGTCCTCTAGTGTAGAAGGTCTCTGCAGCCCCAGTTGGAATGCAGTGCAGCAGTCCAGCATCCTGGAAGCTGCTTCTTCCCTTCATCCCTGGCCCATTTGGCAATACCATCTCCCAAGAGGTGAATTAACCAGTATATTGAACCTCTGCCATTCTTAAAAAAGCCCAGAAATAGCTGAAAAAGCCTGTCAGGGGTGCCCACAGCCCTAACCTCTGACCTAACCCTAACCTTTGCTGACATCAGATCCGTGACCGCCCCACCATCTGCTTGTCTGAGCTGGGAGGTTACACACTTGGCGGTGTTAAAACAACAACAAAAAAAGGCATTTTAGGAATAAAGACTTTTTTTTACCTGGGACACCATTTCATGAAGTAGAATCAAGTAGTCAAATTCAAGATAGTCATCACTTCTTTTCTGGAAAGACAAGATGAAAAGGGCTGAATTTGGGGCTTCCCCCAACTTGTAAAGAAGTGGATCAGTTCTCTTTGGTTATTATAAAACTCTCTGACAGATTTCAGATGAAATTGGCAGCTCGTGTTTACAAATGAAGCAGACAGAGCTTAGTCACTATAACAAAACAAAAAGATGCTGGTTTGTATTTCTGTGAACTCCAGAATTACCTTTGAGAGACTGTGAAACTTAAAACCACGCTAATTCCTCCCTTCAAGAAGTCAGATATATCTCAACTTCAGGAACCCCTTTGGGAAAGGAACACCTGATTCTGTAAAGTGTCAATTTAGCCCAAATAATCCTAAATAAAACTGTCAGTAGGATAAGACTTGGAGGGATCTCCAGGAACTTACAGTGGATAACAAGTTACCCTTGATTGTGAGAGCCACAGAATATACGCTGGTCTTTGGAACATACCCTTCATGTATCAGTTCTTCAGGGGAAAGGACCAAAAATTACTAAATAGAGGTAGCAGCTGGTTTAGTTTCATAGTTTTCTGTCTATCCTTGACTTCATTGGGCTTGTTCAAGAGGGTTTGAAATTCATCTGGTTTGAGAGCGTTGCTGAGCCAGCCATCAGAGGGAGCAAAACCTTAACAAACCGTGCTCCCAGAAGGAGTTTCTGCCTTCCCTTCACATCCAGAACTTCATGGGGATTCAGTAGCAAAAGCTTCAGGCTCCGAAA
The DNA here is from genome assembly GCA_013400335.1 of Eurystomus gularis. Taxonomy (NCBI): domain Eukaryota; kingdom Metazoa; phylum Chordata; class Aves; order Coraciiformes; family Coraciidae; genus Eurystomus; species Eurystomus gularis. Next base: position 49,924 of record VZZY01014875.1, read on the forward strand.
GCCTGTTCTGAAGACTCCTGATGTATTGGGGTTTCTAAATATGAAGTCCTGCTTCTTTATCCTTGCTAAATTTCCTGGAATTTCAAGCTGATGATCATCGCTTTAGGACTTACTCTTAATTCACAGTATATTTTCTCCATCTAGAACAGAGAAGAACTGGGAAAATCTATAGAACTCTATTAATGTGATCTAAATAAGCACTCAGGCGCTCGTGAGATCTTAAAGGTCTTTTTCTAGCTCCCTGCTACCCTAAATTCAGCTGAAAAGCTGATTTTCTCCTTCATAATCCTGAAAGAGCAGAGTAACATCTCTCATCTCTGCATTTTCATTACTTTTATTAGAATGGAAGAACAGCGCTAGGTGGAATAAAAACCAAATACTGGCTTAAAAATGAACTGGGCCAAGACGTTCAGACATAATTGAGGTTTCTTGCTTAAGAACTTGGCCTCAGCTGTACCCTAGGACATGCCACAGCTGCTTAGCTCTTAAATGCAATTTTCTTGCAGGGCATTGATCAGAGAATCATAGAGTGGTTTGAGGTGGAAGGGACCTTTAAAGCTCATCTAGTCCAGCCCCTCTGCAGGGAGCAGGGACATCTGCAACTAGAGCAGGTTGCTCCGAGCCCCGGCCAACCTCACCTGCAATGGTTCCAGGGATGGGGCAGCCACCACCTCTCTGGGCAACCTGGGCCAGGCTCTCACCACCCTCAGGGTCAACAATTTCTTCCTTCTCTCTAGTCTGAATCTCCCTCTTTTTGTTTAAAACCATCCCCCCTTGTCGTGCCCCAACAGGCCCTGCTCAAAAGTCTGTCCCCATCTTTCTGCTGGCCCCCTTGAAGTACAGAAAGGCTGCAAGAAGGTCTCCCTGGAGCCTTCTCTTCTCCAGGCTGAACAAGCCCACCTCTCCCAGCCTGGCCTCCCAGCAGAGGGCTTCCAGCCCTCCCATCATTGCTGGGGCCTCATCTGGCCCCGTTCCATCAAGTCCATGGTGGTAACTTACCACTTGCTTCACATGTTTAATTTGGGCAAATTGGAACTTCGTGTCTTCAGTTGAATTCTGCCATATCACGTAGCCAGAGGCAGCCCAGGCTAGCAAGCGGATGGGCTCCATTTCTGGGGACACATTCCCATGGCTGTCTGGCAAACAAAATAAAAAATATACATGAAGCAAGATCCGTGGAGTTGCAGCCATCAGCAGAACCTCATCACCTAATCGTTGGTGCCAAAGTCGCTCCCTTGCTGTGTCACAGATCTTCCACATCCTCTTGGAAGAGCTGCTCCATCACCACCACGTTTTCCTCTTCTCTTAAGATGTTATTGTCTCAAAACCTTCCCTCTCACCCAAACCCCTCCTTGGTACCTGGTATGTTTTCTGCCACGAGCTCTTTTTCCAGGCTCTTGACTCGATTGTAGAATCTTTTATCTGCTTCATCTGTGTCCTTAAGCTCTCCGTCAAGTGTGAAGTGCACATCTGGAGCAATGGGCTTGTTGCCCAGATGATAAAGAACCTCAGCGGTGCAGTTAACAGTACTGTCCTGCGAGAGTTAATTACACGTGTTAATATTTGGTTAAACACAGGTATAATATTGGCAATTTGGACTTCTAAAATTTATTTTTTAAATTTATGTAGTCGCCATTTTCTCTGAGTCCGGCCCGTAGAGATTTGTGTTTATTTAAGACAAGCTTAAACCGTTTTTTAAGGCGAGGTTAAATTCACAGTATTTCTGTCAATATACTGTAAGGGCAGTTTTCTTTCTGTTATTATATTAAATAAATCCAAACTCACTTTATCAAGGACATCTTCTAACACCAACTCCAAATGGTACTTGTGCCCCACATCATCGATGTCCTAAATAAGAGAAACATTTAAGAATATTTTGTAAAATACCAAATTATTTGCATTGTGGAAGATACTCTAGTTACTGCAAGTCACGCTGCAGGGAGGCCCATACAGAGCCAGGATTGTCTTTTATTTCTTCCTGCCCTGTAAAGAACACTCATTTACTAAGTGTAGCACCTCATTAGCACCTCCTTGTCTATTCCCAGTCTTGTACGCTAATTAATTGCACATAATCATTTCGGGAGCAATAATGTGCTGCTTGGTTAGATACTGAGGTAAGAGTCTTAACTGGGTTCCTCATATTAAGTCTATTTTGCACTTCATTATGAATCGTATTATGTCATGTGTTTTTTTCATTATCTGTAAGAATGACTTAAGATAGTTTTGCTATAATGCCTGTTCTAGCAGGAATCATAGAATTGTTTGGGTTGGAAAAGACCTTTAAGGTCATTGAGTCCAACTGTTAATCCAGCACTGCCAGGGCACCACTAACCCATGTCCCTCAGCACCACATCTCCACAGCTTTGAAACCCCTCCAGGGCTGGGGACTCCACCACTGCCCTGGCCAGCCTGGGACAGCCCTTGAGGGGAAGAAATTGTTCCTCATGTCCAACCTAAACCTCCCCTGGTGCAACTTGAGGCCATTTTCTCTTGTCCCATCGCTTGTTTCTTGGGAGAAGACCTCACCTCGCTCCAAGTCTCCTTTCAGGGAGCTGTCAGAGCGAGAAGGTCTCCCCAGGGAGACCTTCTCTTCTCCAGGCTCAACACCCCCCGGTCCCTCAGGTGCTCCTTTGAGCCTTCCCCAGCTTCACTGCCCTTCTCTGGCCACGCTGCAGCTGTGAACCGGGTGTTCTCCAGCTGTGAACCGGGTGTTCCCCAGCTGTGAACCCGGTGTTCCTGCCTGCCCAGACACCGCTGCAGGAGCTGCGCCCGGCGGGGTTGGGCTGGACTCCATCACCTCACGGCTCTTCTCCAGCCAAAGCAAGCCCAGGAGATGACAGCTCGCAGCGAACAGGCGGAGCGGGAAGGCACCGTGCTGCCGCTGTGCTGTCCAGGGGGGCAGGGGCCCGGCCGCGGCCCTGCCCGCTCACCTGGCAGCCGGCCCGGCGCACAGCCCGCA
>VZZY01014875.1:52888-70553 GCA_013400335.1 Eurystomus gularis
CGCGGGTCTCTGGCCCGTGTGTCCCCCCCCTCCAGTCTGGGCGGGACAAGGAGCTGGTGCTTCACAGAGCTCAGCTCCTGTCAGAAAGACGGGGACGGAGTTTTGAGCAGGGCTTGTTGGGACAGGACAAGGGGTTGTCTCATGTGTTGTCGGGGGGATGGTTTTAAAGGGAAAGAGGGAGGTTTAGACTAGAGAGAAGGAAGAAATTTTTGACTCTGAGGGTGGTGAGAGCCTGGCCCAGGTTGCCCAGAGAGGTGGTGGCTGCCCCATCCCTGGCACCATTGCAGGTGAGGTTGGCCGGGGCTCTGAGCAACCTGCTCTAGTTGCAGATGTCCCTGCTCCCTGCAGGAGGGGTGGACTAGATGACCTCAAAAGGTCCCTTCCAACCCAAACCATTCTCTGATCCTTCCAATTTTAACAAAAACAGCTTGTATCCACAAGTTTTCCCTTGATTATCCCCTTGTTCGTGTCTGCACTTAACATCAAAGTACTTTGTGGGTGGAAACTGTAGGTTTGTGCAGAAACAATAAAAAAAATCTTGTTCTTCAGTCAACAAACAGCACAAGGCTAAAGGTCAGCAGGCATTATTGGTGTTGCTTGCCACACACAGAAGCGGTTCGGTTTTGCAGGGTTTTTTTCTGAGAGATTTAACTCATCACAATCCCACAGCTTTTCAGTAGCAAGGTGAAGAATTGTGGTACTCCCTCTTTGGCCATTAAAAACCCTGAGCTGTTGTTTCAGCTGCTTTCGTGGCATTTAGCCATTTTGGGAACCAGATGGAATAAAGAAAAACACAGAACGGGAATTTTTTTTCCCTAGAAAATGGTGGTTAGAGCCTGGTTGGTGCAGTAAGTAACGTGGTAATCTGCTTGTTCTTAGGTTTGAATATACACACAAGAAGCAGACGGGCGGAGCAGGCCAGTATGGGAAAGTTATCGGTGTTCTTGAGCCCCTGGATCCGGAGGACTACACGAAATTAGAGTTTGAAGACAGAACCATTGGCACAAATATTCCAAAGCAATTTGTGCCCGCTGTTGAGAAGGTACAAAGCCTTTTTTTGTCTGTGAACAATACAAAAAAATTCTAATTCTTGTTGTTTTTCTTCTATACCGTCCGTGTTTACTGTGACCATCAGCACTAACCCCAAAATACGTCACTTTGGCATGACTTCTCTGAGGCCCGTTATGTAGGAAACTCTAATGAAGATAATTTCCTGCATGAATTGCCAAATATTCTTCATTTTTCACCTCTTGTGCAGGCTTTCTCTGTGTCTGTGTCTCTGTAGCCGTCTCATTTATCACGTCCTACTTTAAGTAGTACCTTCTGTGATCTTTGAATTCCTGTAATAATGGATCAGCCTAAAAGAATTCCTTCATTATTCTATGATGCAGCACTTAAAAGTATCAAACCGAGGTGCCGCAGAATACTAGTACAAGGTTCTCAAACGCTTGGGAATGAAGTTTTCCTCTCTGTTGTATTTGTCCATCATCTTATCAAGCAACAAGGTCCGTTGAGTAGATGAGGGATTGCTGTAAAAATTGTGAAAGGGGTTTTTTTTGTTCTTATTTTGTTTTTTAAATTTAATCATAGAATGTTTTAGGCTGGAAGGCACCTCTAGAGGTCATCTAGTCCAACCTCCCTACACAGCAGGGACATCTAATGTCTTGTACACGCTGTTGTTAACACTGCTCTTTCTTTAAGCTTCGTTTTGGTCTCCAAATTGCTAACCGTGAGGTGTTGTTTGTCAGGGATTCCGAGAAGCCTGTGAGAAAGGCTTTGTGTCCGGACACAGGGTATCCGGAGTCCGCTTCGTCCTGGAAGATGGTGCACATCACATGGTGGACTCCAGTGAACTCTCTTTCATGAGAGCAGGAGAAGGAGCCCTAAAGCAAGGTACAAAGCACGTCGTTTAAGCGCGTGGTCCTGCTGCTACTTTGTTGTTGGAGCTAAATTTAACAACCTCCTTTCTATAGGTTCGTTCGTTGTCGGGTTTGTCCAGAAGTTTAAAGTGTGGACAGTTGTGTAGAGCAGAATATTTGCACGAGTTCATAAAAATTTTGAGGGAGGTGCAATTCTTTCCGTTCTCTGAAGCAAATCCTGTTTTCCTAGAACACAGAAACACCAACAGCTTCATCCTTACTCAGGTCTGAAAAGAATATTTTATCAAACTGTGCCTCCCAGCATTCGGCTCTCAGGGGAGCTGGAATTCCACATAGCACATTATTTTTTCACCCACAGGTGTAAGAAACACTTTGTGTTAACCATAAAACTCTTCTTTGCTATCCATAGGGGTGTCTTGAATTAGACCAGGCTTGTTCTTGGATGTCTGATTATTTAGTGAATTTTTTTCTCCAGCTATGGAGAACGCCGCTGTGCGAATACTGGAACCCATCATGGCGGTGGAAGTGCTGGCCCCCACAGAATTCCAGGGAGTGGTGATAGCTGGAATCAATCGCCGTCATGGAGTGATCACGGGACAAGATGGCACCGAGGGTTACTTCACTCTCTATGCTGAGGTTGGTGGTGTTCACTGGCTCCTGAGCTGTTCTTTTCCTGCCTTGCCTTTCCGCTCCATTACTGTTCTACCTACCGACTGCCACGCGTGAAGCTGGAGCTGGGTTTCTCCGTGGATAAATACGTTAGTTCTTCAGTGGATAAATGTAATGTTAATTTTTGACTTGTGCGGTATTAGTGAACCTGTGATAAATCTGTCTTGCTCCAGAGAAGCCAACTTACTAATTTAAAATCACATGGATTTGAGGCAGAGAAAGGAACAGAGCTCGGGTTGTTCGAGTTGGGCTGGGGGTGCTACCACAGAGCGAAAGAAACCCGTGTGGCGACACATTGCTCAGGGGGAAGATCTCTTTGTCAGCTGTTACAGAATCATAGAACTGTTTTGGTTAGAAAAGACCTTTAAGATCATCAGGTCCAGCTGTTCCCCCAGCACTGCCAGGGCACCACTAACCCATGGCCCTCAGCACCACATCTCCACGCCTTGGAAACCCCTCCAGGGATGGGGACTCCACCACTGCCCTGCCCAGCCTGGGCCAGACCTTCACAACCCTTTCAGGGAAGAAACTTCTCCTCACCTAAATCTACGCTGGTACAACTTGAGACCATTTCCTCTTGTGCTATTACTTGTTCCTTGGGAGAAGAGATCGACCCCACCTAGCTCCAACCTCCTTTCAGGGAGTTGTGGAGAGCCAGAAGGTCTCCCCTGAGCCTCCTTTTCTCCAGGCTCAAAAACCTCAGGTCCCTCAGCTGCTCCTCATAGCGTTACCTGCATTAACACTAACAATTGCAGATAGATGCAAATAACTTGCCTTCAGTGTTCCTTCTTCCGTGTCCCTTCTAGAAATGTCATTGTCCTCATGGCAGGTCTTGTAGAAGTGTCCGACAGCGGGTGTCAGGTACAATCGTCTCAGCAGCACCTCAGATGATGATGTGCTGCGTCACTTCTGCTTTGTGAATTATCTTCAGAGCTGCCACCCTGAGATATTTCAAACGCTGTGATCTCTTGCTGGGTGACGCAGATTCCCGAATTCAGGATATTCCAGGATCTGGTGCATTCAAACTCTTGAGATTTTGGAGGGTTTCTGCCAAAAACACATTGTGGATATAAATTAGTTGAAATGAGTGTTACTTTACAAAAGTAGATCATTAGATCAGCACCAGATTTTACTGACTTTATATCGTAATTGAGATTAACTGGATGATAACCTGAAGTTGGTGGGAAAATACCTCGTTTTTACAAGAATAATGGTTGGATTTCAGGTGCCGCTGAACGATATGTTCGGATACGCCACGGAGCTGAGGTCTTGCACCGAGGTAAGTGCCCTGGAACATGTTTGTTGCTGTAAATTGAATGTGCATCCTCATCTGCATGGTATGTGCAGAGGGAAAGGCGATAAAAACCAAAGGAGTTGCGGAACAGGGAAATAACCGTGGAGTTTTTACTCTAACTGCTTTTTAATTAACATGGCTATCGGTAGTGATGTCGTTTCCAGCCAAAAAATACTTTTATACTTGGAGGAGGGAAGCAATTGGGAGTCATGAGTAATATAAAGGGATAGGTATGAGTGAAGGTGTTGAATTCACGGGCTGGAGGAGTTCAGGCTACAAATCTCTGCAGGTCCTCAGACTTCACCTGCTTCATTGTAAGTGAGGATTTGGGGTTCTTTCACAGATTAGGGTGTGAAATTTATCAGCATTAATACAGGTTGAACACGTTAATACAGGTTGAACACGTTAATACAGGTTGAACACATTAATACAGGTTGAACACATTAATACAGCTTGCCCAAAGAGGTTGTGGATGCTCCATCCCTGGAGGTGTTCAAGGCCAGGTTGGACGGGGCTTTGAGCAGCCTGGTCTATGGGAGGTGTCCCTGCCATGGCAGGGGGGTTGGAATGAGATGATCTTTGAGGTCCCTTCCAACCCAAACCATTCTAGGAGTCTGTCACCCTCACTTTGACTATTCTTTCTCCAACCCTACAGGGAAAGGGTGAATATACGATGGAATACTGTAAATATAGGCCGTGTTTGCCCAGCACTCAAGAAGAAATAATTAACAAGTACCTTGAAGCAACAGGACGACTTCCTGCAAAAAAGGGCAAAGCCAAGAGCTGACTTTTTCGTTTTTCCTCTGGAGTACACGGGACAGTTTTCCACCATCTTCTCCAAAAGCTCGGTGGCCCAAGCTGTGGAAGCAATCAGGGCTGGCTGGATAAGTGCTGGCTGCAGCGGGACTAGGGCTGGTAATTTCATCCTAATATTTTTCCTTTGGGATATTCCCAGAAGGGGATTACAACAGAATTGTTCACGTGACAATGCTATTCATTAAGAAAATACATAAATATTCAAACGCTGGTGATAATTTGTCTTGAAATCTGTATTAAAATAATTTTTTTTTTTTTTGACTTGATACAGCATTATTTTGTAATGAGGCCGGTTGCTGTCTCTCTGGTTTTGAGACTTTAAACGTTTTAATTTAGGAGACTCGGCTAACGGTGAACTGCTGGACAGACACAGGTGTGAGGAGTCATCTGGTACAGAGCCACTTCCGTGGGTGTGCTCCAAGGGCAGACCCTTTATCTCCTGCGCTTACAGCATCCAGTCCAGAGAAGGGAGTGTTTGTGTCCTCTCCATGTCCTTCAGAAGCAGCGCTGGGAACCTCCGGAGTCCCAAAGAACCAGAGTTATCCGTCGGTGTGACCTGCTGGTCACCGCTTCTGCTTGTGGTGGTACAAGGCATTTGAAAAGAGACAATAATAACATAGAATCATAGAATCACAGGATGGTTTGGGTTGGAAGGGATCTTTCAAGGTCATCTCGTCCAACCTCCCTGCAGGGAGCAGGGACATCTGCAACCAGAGCAGGTTGCTCAGAGCCCCGGCCAACCTCACCTGGAATGGTTCCAGGGATGGGGCAGCGACCACCTCTCTGGGCAACCTGGGCCAGGCTCTCACCACCCTCAGTGTCAAATATTTCTTCCTTCTCTCTAGGCTAAATCTCCCACTTTTAGTTTAAAACCATCCCCCTTTGTTCTGTCGTGACAGGCCCTGCTCAAAAGTCTGTCCCCATCTTTCTGCTGGCCCCCTTGAAGTACTGAAAGGCTGCAGGAAGGTCTCCTTGGAGCCTTCTCTTCTCCAGGCTGAACAACCCCACCTCTCCCAGCAGAGGGCTTCCAGCCCTCCCATCATTGCTGGGGCCTCCTCTGGCCCCGCTCCAATGGGTCCGTGTCTCTCCTGTGCTGAGGAGTCCAGAGCTGCCCCAGCACTGCTGGGAGAGGGTCTCACCACGTATGTGGAAGTTAACTCTCTCCAAAGCCTTTATTTTTTGGGTTTGTTTTCTTGGCTCTTTGTTAGAAAACAAACCTGAAGATACCTTTTCCCGTAATCTCCCAATCTAGAAGCTATGTTGCTGGTGGTGCTTAGTTTGGGAATGGGTTGGATAGATCTTGCTCACTCATAGAATAGAGATAAACCACGGGGGTTCTAGTTAGGTGAGAAGAAAGATCAGAGTCCCAGCGTGGTTGGGGTTGGAAGGGACCTTTGGAGATCATCTCATCCAACCCTCCTGCTCCAGCAGCTCACCCAGAGCAGGGTGCCCGGGATCGTATCCAGGCAGGTTTGGAATCTCCCCAGAGAAGGAGACTCCACAACCTCTCTGGGCAGCCTGGGCCAGGCTCTGCCTCCCTCACAGCAAAGAATTTTCTCCTCCTGTTCAGCTGGAACCTCCTGGGTTCCACTTTGTGCCCATTGCCCCTTGTCCTGTCACTGGGCACCACCGACAAGAGCCTGGCCCCAATATTACCATCGCTTTTTCTTTTTTAATCACTACCATAAAATCCTCGCTATATTTTCTTTGCACGCTCTCTCTTCCTGACCTACTCAGCTCAACAGCATTTTTGCAGACTTCCAGTAAACAGAGGATGAAGTTCCAGTTCAAAACCAGCTACATTCCTGGCACAGGACTGCGGCTGATGTCTACCAGACGCTCCCAGACGAGCTGCTTCCCTTCAGCCTTCCCAGGAAGACAGTGAAAATCTCTTATTTTAACCTCAGAAGAAGTTCAGCGTCCGGGATTTGTCAGGGGCATGTCACCGCCAGCCGAGCACGGTGGAAGGTCGTTTGTGAGCCTGGTGCTGCTTTGGGCCAAATCCTTCTTGATTCCCTTACATTTGTACCTTGGTTTTTGTGAAAACACTCAGCTGGAAGTTGTTTCAAGGAAAGCCCTGCGGCTTCGGGGATTTTCTCAAATAAGCAAATCCAGCACGTTTAGCCAAATTTGAAGCTGTTTTATAAAAGCAGTATGAAAGAAAGGGGGTGGTTATCATTTCATTTCTTTATTTTATTTACCTTTACGTGATGCTAGGCTTGGTTTCTTTGTGCATGGTACCTTTTTTTTCCATTTAATCCCATTTTAGGTAACGCTCATGGTGTATCTGACTTGGCTGAAATCTTCCTGGCAGCAAAGATGGAAGAGATCTCTTCCTCTTCACTACTCCTCTCTGCTCTTCCTCATCTCTTATCTCGTACTTCTTACAAATCAGCTCTGCACAGTTGTTTTGGGTTTTTTTTTAGCGTGAAGACTTCCCTGTGAATCTGTCTGAGCCTCAACTCTGGTAACCACAACATAGATGGAACCAAGAATTTTGCTAGAGTAAAAAGTGTTTGATTTTAGGTTCTAATCCACTGCTTGAAATCGTGGCCCTAAAGAAGCTGGCAGAAATTTCGCCTTTGAATTTAGGTTTGCTACTTGTCCAGAAGGTACTGTGCAGTTTTCTTAACTGGCCTAAGTTTGTGTTGCTTGTTAGTGGTCAAAGTTACAGCGGTCTGGCAAGTTGGGACGTGCCCGATCCTCTGCTCTCGGCCTGGAGAGCAGCGGCCAAAATAAGGTAAGAAAACTAAACCTGGGGTTAAGGGCATTGCTCAAGCAGAGCCCCAGAGTGCCAAATCTTCACTGTTTTCTTGGTTTAAATGTCAAAAATACCTTCGTTGCCAATTTCTTTACGAAATGTTGCCGTTCTGAGCTTTGATTTCATGCTTTTGATGATGCGAAATGTTTCACCGGCACCAAAGAAAACACCCAGAGTACATGAAATGCAGTGGCACTGAATTTATTGTAATGCCTGTAATGTGCTGAGAAAAAAAGCTTCAGTCAGTAGAAGTGCATCAGGCTCGAATATTTGTGTGTAAAATGCCTTAATTCTGGGGGGGAACAGATCACCTGAGCATCCCCCCAGTGAAAGCTTTCCTGTCAATGATTACAGCCGGATGAGAGCACGATACACCCCGAGTTACAGAGAGGGCAGAGCCCGCCGCCTGTTTGCCAGCCTCGAACCAGCATCCCGGCGTTTGGTTTATTGGAGAGCTAAAAATCAGCAGGTATCTGTCCCAAAAAGTGGAAGAAAAATCAGTAGACCGAGATTTCTTAGTGACAGATTAATACTTTTCCCAAGATTTTTATCCAAATATATTAACTTTGTTGCCAGATGGTGAGTAACAGTAAGTTAGTGATGGAAAAATCAGCTTGTGTGTGTTTATTTGTGCGCGTATGCGGGAGCAGAGGTTTTAGGGAGAACTCTAGAACACAAGGCTCGCTGTTTGAGAGATTATGGGAGTTAATTGTGGGATGAAATGAGTGAAAGTTCACTGACTTGCGTAGGAAAGTTCTCACAGCTCCGGGTCGACGAACGCCAGGTCTATTAACATTTTGTACAGCTACATAAAGCTGACGTATCTCTCTCAGAAATTTGCTCCCCTTTCATATAAAATCCCAGCAGCTGATCCAGATTCTGCTCCAGAGCCGTCTTCCAGCCCCTGATTCTCTGGCGCACAGGAATATTTCACTTTCGGAGGGTGACTAGGAAGCCAAGTGAGGTGCATGTGACATGAAATGATTTCCTGGAGGACAGATTGAAAAATACACATCGTTTGGTGACCTTTACACTGCTCCTCTGTCGGTGAAAGGAGGGGTGAGAAGCGTGTGCTCTCTTACCTGGGTTGGAATTTCATGGAGTAGGACGGTGTAGTCAAACTCGACAAAATCATCTTTCACTATCTGGGCAGGTATCAAAGAGAAAAAAAACGAAGAACACAAGTTATATTGTGAATGTTTGGAGTCTCTGATGGCACATAGCTCGCTTGGGGAGCATGGTGAACAGGGCCCCAGGTGGCTCTGGTGGTTGGCTGGGGGGAGACGGGGTTTGTACACGGAGAGACGAGGATTTGGGAGTGTAAAAGTGTGGAAGGCGCCAAGCGCAGCGTGGCTCTGCAGGCTAAGCTCTCTCCGACATGGAACTAGGCTAGACAGATGTTAGGATGAAGGTTGGACTTGATGATCCTGGTGGTCCTTTCCAACCATTATGATTCTATCATTCTAGGCTGACCTGGACGCTAAGGCATTGAGTTTAACCCTCGCATTTGAGGATCCTGCCTGACTGTTAATTTCTCCTTCAGAGAAATCTCATAGATGAGAAATATCTCATAGATGTGGTGCTGAGGGACATGGTTTAGTGGTGCCCTGGCAGTGCTGGGTTAACGGTTGGACCCAATGATCTTAAAGGTCTCTTCCAACCAAAATGATTCTATGATTCTCCCTTGGCTGGGAGGGCTAGGCGACTCAGAACAGGGCTGAGGAACTGCAGGACCTTCAGATCTCCTGATGAAACCAGCAGAAGCCAACAGATCCACTCATGCAAATGAGGAAAACCAAGTTTTGCCCAAATGAGTAGAATTTACCCACCAAACCCTGGACAAAATAGTTGTTCCAGGGGTGGAAGCGCCTGTATGGAGAAGCCACTGGGATTTGGGAGAATCGCACCCATTGCAGGGTGAGCTGTTGATGGCTGTTTATTCTGTGAGCTCCCGCCAGGCAGATGTGTGATTTCCACTTCACTTACCTGCTGCTTCACAGACTTGACTTGTGCCATGGAGTAACCCAAGTTCTCCGTGGACTTTTCCCACATGATGTAACTGCTGCCAGCCACAGCCAGAGCCCACACTGGCTCCAGGTCAGGTTTGATATTGCCGTGGCTGTCTGCAAGCGAGAAAGAGCAACAGCAAAATGATTCATTCCGGCCGTTCAGCAGAAAAATGAACCACAGAGCACATCGCAATATTCCTGCCACGTATCACCACCTTGAACCAGGAGGAGAAGGACACTAAGCCCGCAGTCAGAAGTATGAGAGTGTGACAGAACTGAAATTGCCGAGACACCGTTGGCAGGGTCCCTGTCAGGAGGTGAGAAGCCCAGTACCTGTGACAATGGAGGTTCCTGCCTCGCTGGGAAGAAAAGCGGGACTGGGGCGCTGTGCTTCCAGGAGGGAAAAATGCTGTAAGTCACCTCTTGTGTGGAAGAATCATTACTCATCCCCTGTGAATGTCCACACACAGTAGGGGAAGACGTGCGGGGTATGACAGTTGCGGTTACTCGAGGACATTTTGCATTTACTCAGATGTAAAGTTGCACGGGGCGCTCTGAAACCCAGCCCCGCTCACATCGCTGTGCTGCCCACTGCTGTTGCAGAACGCAGCAGGGGTGTCTGCTCCCCCACAACCACGGGTGAGGTGGAATTGTTTTGATAGCTCTGGTTTTAGGGTGCTCCTGGAAATACGTGTCTCCTTTTTAAAACTCACCTGCGGTCACTTGTGTTCTTACAAGTGCCCGGGCTCTCTAAGACAAAATGAAATAGAGCTGATGGTTTGGAGGGACATACCTGGAATATTGGTTGCAGTTATTGGTTTGGTTTGCTGCCTGAGTTTTTGGTAAAGTCTCTGGTCCTCTTCTTGGATTTTCTTGTGGTCTTTGGTATCCATGCACTTGATCGTGACCGCAGGCGGAGCCTTCGTCTTCGGGTACAGCACTGTAGCAAGGCAGTTCCCAGCATTTTCCTGTGCAGGTAGGATTTTAAACTTGCCTTTAATTAAGATTGTATTTACCAGCAATATATCCTTAAAGAAGCTCTTGGTGTTAAGACATGACGGATCCGTGTGGAATACGAGTATGTCTTTGTGAGATGCTTTGTATGAAGCTGTACCTGGGTCAAGAAGGTCTTTAGGAGGATATAATTATTTTTTCCAGGAAAGTAAATAGGTTAAGATCACAAGGCTGAAGTGATTTAACAGTGGTTTTTAATTGAAGCGGAGCAGAAGTGCCCTAAGTCACCTTGGCCCCCCCTGAACCTCCTTTTCTCCAGGCTGAACAACCCCACGTCCCTCAGCTGCTCCTCACCACACTTGTGCTCTAGACCCTTCCCCAGATTTGTGGCCCTTCTCTGGACACGCTCCAGCCCCTCAATGTCCTTCTTGGAGTGAGGGGCCCAAACCTGACCCCAGAATTTGACGGGTGGCCTCCCCAGTGCCCAGCCCAGGGGGACAATCCCTGTCCTAGTCCTGCTGGCCACACCAGCGCTGATCCAAGCCAGGATGCTGGTGGCCTTCTTGGTCGCTTGGGTGCACGCTGGCTAACCAGTAAACATGGAGGACCATAAACTCACCTTGTTTCGGTAGTCCTCAGAAGTGAACTGCAGGTAGTACTTGTGCCTGGAGTCTGGGATGCTCTGGAAAAGAGAAGGGTTCACCCATCAGACTGATGTGCTGGAACTCGCTGAGGTGCTGCCCCGAGCACCGAGGAGGGGAAATGAGGGTGCCGTGGCCACCTCACGGCCTTGCAGCATCAGGAAACCCATCAGATGAGACGATAAAACACCAAGGGTCTTAACAACAATAAAGAAGCTTTACATTGGAGGGTTGTTTACAGGCAAGAAGGAAAGTGCAGCTCAAAGTCCTTTGACGCTGACTAACCTTCAAAATAGTGGAATTACAGCGCTGAGCTTTGAAGAGGTGTTCTTCACCCGGGCTCTCAGAGCACCCTCGAATACATCAATGAAGGGAATCGCGCTGCCCGATTCCCAGCTGAGCAGCAGTCGCTCAGGCTGATGTAATCTTCTAATCTTTCCAGCGGTTTTTCTGCTGTGACTGGAAAGAGACCTTAGAAATACAGCATTTTCTCGGATTTGGGGTTTTTTTTACAGCTTGTTTTGTTGGGGTTTTTTTCCCCCCTGTTGCAGAAATGGTTCAGTTAAGAAATTGTATTTGTGATGTGGGATATGACAGACTGTCCTGGCTCCGTGCAGGCTGAAACAGAACGTAGCTTTTAATTCTGGCCATGAAAAATAGTAATTACTCTGAAACAGCATCAATGTGTCACTCAGTACCGTAACGGCGGAGCCTAATTAAAAATATTTGCATTATCTGCTCTTTCCTTCATTAATCGGTCTCTTGTTTTCCTGCCAACTTGGATATTCGCTTTTGAAATGTCTGTATTTTTGAGGGGGAATTCCGAGTAACAAATACCCTGGAAAACTTTCTATTTATTCAGCTAATTCCTTGTAAAATGACACGATGTGTCGTTTAACTGGCCAGTACATTTCCAAGCCTGTGTTTTGATTAAATCAGCCAGAGATAAATGCAAGAAAATAAGTTTGCCTGTGTGCTGAACTGTGATTTCTCAGAGAAGCTTTCCAGTACACAAGCTTCTGTGTCTGGAAGTTGATTCCATTTGCATATATGACGTGGTTTAATTAATAACAGACGCTCGCCCTTATCATAAACCTCTTCTCGCTTTTGTTTGCTGCTGGTTTGGGTTTTCCTTTGGGCAGCTGATGGGAGGCAATGGGTAGAAAATGCACATTCCTGGAGAATTCAAACTGCCCTCGCAAGTGTACATTGAAGTCAAGTGACTGTATTCCAGCCAGCATTGGTTTGTTGGCCGTATTAGTTTTAAAAATACAATTCTCTTTAGATAAACAGGAGGGCAATTCTGGCTGTTTACGTAATTTTGACGATTAGAACTCAAAGCAAACCTGCGTGGTTTAGTTATCTAAACGTGGACCTTTGTGTCCCTATCGTACCTTTTTCTCCAGGAAGCCACCAACAGCCTCATATTAGGGAGGTTTCAGGTCCCAGGTGAGGCCACCAGCCCAGCACCTGCCTTTAGTACATACACAGAGTTCCACCCCGCAGAGACGAGGACAAATTGGTTCAGCCGCTTGCTCCACCTTTATGAAATCCCCTCTTGGAGCTTTACCACGAGGTAAGTCTAGAGCTGGTCCCAGCTCACACCATGGAGGAGGTGGAGAGAGGCTGAGTTCAGACTTTTATAAACTTTCTTCTCTGCCTGATTTCTCTGGTGACAGTGGACGGGGTTCCTGCTGAACCTTTTCCTGACTGAATGCTCCCAGGCACAACTTCGGGGGCTTAAAGTCTCTAACGGGAGCTCTTTTATAGTTAAGCCAGATCTTTCATACTCAGCCATTTAAAATATGTTCAGCTATTATTTGTTCTTGCATTGATGTCAGCTGTTCTTTCTGCTTAAGAAAAAAAATCATTTTCGTAGCTGTGAGAACTTTTTTCAGAGTCTGACAAGCTCTCTCAGCAATTAGATTTCACTAACAGTGAGGACAAATGAAGAAAAAAGTTATTCAGTCTCTGATTCTTCTCGGTAGAAGGCTACAGAAAAGCTTCATGACCTGGTAAATACTCACTTTAGAAAGGAAAAATGATCATAAACTGGTTTGAGTTGGAAAGGACCTTAAAGATCATCCAGTTCCAACCCCCCTGCCATGGCAGGGACACCTCCCACTAGACCAGGTTGCTCAAAGCTCCATCCAACCTGGCCTTGAACACCTCCAGGGATGGAGCATCCGCAGCCCCCCTGGCAACCTGTGCCAGTGTCTCACCACCCTCACAGTGAAGAGCTTCTTCTTAATTTCTCATCTAGATCTCCCCTCTGCCAGTTTGAAGCCATTAGCCCTTGTCCTTTCACTACAAGCCCTTATAAAAAGTCTGTCCCCATCTTTCTGACAGGCCCCTCTAAGTACTGAAAGGCCACAAGAAGGTCTCCCTGGAGCCTCCTCTTCTCCAGGCTGAACAAGCCCACCTCTCTCAGCCTGGCCTCCCAGCAGAGGGCTTCCAGCCCTCCCATCATTGCTGGGGCCTCCTCTGGCCCCGCTCCACCAGGTCCATGTCTCTGCTGTGCTGAGGACTCCAGAGCTGCCCCAGCACTGCAGGGGGGTCTCCCAGAGCGCAGCAGAGGGGCAGGATCCCCTCCCTGCCCTGCTGCCCACGCTGCTGGGGATGCAGCCCAGGGTAACTCTATACTGACGTGGTTTTTGAAGCAGATATTCTGTGTCCTTCTGCAACAACTCCACCACAGTGGTGCTACTCACCTGGAGAGCTTTGAAGCGGTGCTACGCAGTTAAAATACACGTTCAGTCTGGGTACGCGTAGCAGAGGGTGTCTGATTGTACCAAGGAGAGGGAGGAGGTACGTTTGGCATGAGGTAATTTTATCTTTTACAAAATTATCTCTAGTTTTGAAGGAAAACCTCAGATTTATTTCCACTGTTCTTTTCCACTATCATCCCAAAACGTGAACTGCTGCATAGCATGCGTTAAGTCAGAGCTCGGGAATATCTGCCATGGCACAACGCTGACTGGCTGAAAGCAGCCAAAGATAAAAGTGTCCAAAAGAGAAGAAAACAAGTGAGTAATTCATTTTTCCACTGAATATCTGGGTCACGGGATTATTTTATTTCCGGGCTCAAAATTAATGCAACTTTCCTGACAGATTTTTTAGTACCGTAAAGGCCAGAATAGCAATTTAAGAGCGGTTTCTTTCCAGGTCCCATAGGAGGTGGTTTTGCAATTGGTTTTCACTGCTCAAACTCCTGAGAGGCACGGAAAGCGGTGACCCCTTTCTCACCCCTCGCTGTGGGTTTCCATCGCTTCTCCGCTGGGTTTCCCCACCAGCATTTCCTCCCTGGGACCAGTCGTTGATCCCTGCCGCTGATTTTACCTTTCCCGCCTTAACGTGGGGTCCTGACTGTTGGAAATAAGTAGAAATTTTTTAACTGACCTCTAGTATCAGAGGCGTAGTTCTGGTATTACGCTGTTTCGTGGCAAGCTCACAAAGAGAAGTATCCAGCTCTAAAATCATAATTTGTAGCCCAGCTGAGGCGGATGCAGCAGTTTAGCCAAGCGGTTACGTAGCTTTACCTTCTCTCTTCCCCTCCCGGTTCACCCACCTACTGCTCAGTGACAGTTTCCAGGACAGCCTGGTACAGGACCCTGCTACGTTGGTGTTTTCCAAGTCTCTCAAATTCTAGGGTCTCCAGCTGGCATGCACTAATGCTCCTCTTCACAAACATGCATTTTAACGTGCAGGTGTCAACAACTCCATGAGGTGCGCACTGCTCTTCCCTAGAAGATACTCACTTAAATTAAGGAAAAACCCACCTTGATGAGAAGGGACAACGAAAAGGAACCTGCAGCCAGGGGGAAGGTAGGAATTACTGTGTATTTGGCTTATCTGTACTATTTATTTGGCTTATCTGTACGATTTATTTGGCTTATCTGTACTATTTGTTGCTAGGAGAGAAAAGCGTTCAAGTCTCATTTTACCTGAGCTTGAAAAAAATCCTTCACGTCTACCAGAGCTGCTATACTGGTGACTGTCTCCAGCCCTGTTTCTAATTACCACAGTTTCACTGGGTAGTGGGTTTTAAAACACAGTGCTTACGATCAAATTCCATGATAAAATTATCCTATTTTGAATGGATCCAGTAATATCCTATCCAATAGGAAACTAGCCGCCTTAAGAAAATTAAAAGAACAGAAACCAACCAACCAATCGCCCCCAAACCCCAACATTTCTGTCCCTTGCATTCACATAATATAGCACATTCCTTCCAGGAAATTCTTTTCATGTTTTTACAGTGGAGGACAGGAAAGAAGGAAGTGACCATGTCTAGTACATTTCTCCTCTTGTTTTCACAGAGCAGGGCAAAGAAAAAAAAGGGGAAATTAACTACTGAAAAGTGGTTACAGCGAGCTCCTACAGCACGGAGCGCTGTCAGGAAATAATGAGGCATTTACCTTCCCCATAATGAACCAATTATTTTCTTCCCTGTATTAAAAGGCAGGTGGCTGATAGCGGGTGGAAAAAATCCCTTTCCTTCACCGTAACCGAAGAGTTACGCTGGCGCTGGAAGGAGGATCCGCATCAACCCCTTAGTTCTGCTGTCTCTCTTTACTAACCAAGCGCACACGCTCCTCCCAGAGGCCATGCTGGTGGGTAAGCGTTTCTGTAGGTAAATATAGACATACACACACAGGAAAGTGCCCAGCAGATGCAGAAGGAGCACTTGTAGGTTTTGAGAGAAGTATCAGGTATCACAGTGAATTTCTGTCATAGGCATCTGCAGCAATTTCATAGGAACACTGAAATGTGACAGTCACAGATCCATCCTCAGCACCTGAATGTTTAATGACATGTTTGGGAACGGTGATGAGAACAGAGTTCCCTAAATGGCATGGTCTCAGGTAAATCTATAGCAGGACATTGTGTTTGCAAGCCCAGACAGGTAGCCGTGACTAACGCTGTCTTTCAGCCTTGAGTTATCACGAAGCGATACACAAATTCTGAATTTTTAAGCAGTAGTTCACATCTGGTCAAATTTAATTGGAAATTGTTCTGGTCTGTTAAATATTGGTTGAAGCTCAAATGGGCTTCAAATTGTTTTGGAACCACAGTCAGTTGGGATGGATGTGAAAGACTGAGGCTCAAGTTCAGTGGTGCAAGGACTTCGCCTAAATGTTTTAGGCTGGCTTAGAACTTCTTACTTGAAAGGGAAGTTTTTATACTGCACCATCTTACTCTCAGTTTTAGAAGAGAGGGCCTGGATTGAACAAGCCATGCAGATGCTGAAGGACAAATATTGTAAGATCTCCTTTTCAGATGCCAGAGCCGTGAAAAGGATCCAATGGAATCCAGTGCTGCATTTGGCACTTCAGGCTGGGAATCCAAAGCAACCAGCCCTCTCTTTCTGGACCTTCCCAGCACTAGTCTGGAGGGAAAGACTAGATGAGAGGGCTGGTTTTAAATCCCATCCACTGTGATAGCTTAGACCTTCCTCAGCTCTCCAGGAAGATAGTGCTTTCCTTCCAGGATCTACAGCCTTGGCCAAATATTGTCTAGAAGTTTTTGCCTGTTGTCTTACTTGCAGAAACCGAGAAAGCTGTAAAAACAACCCAGCTCAAACCCAGATACACCAGCCCTGCCCTGGGCACTGCCTCGAGCGTCCCTGGCAAGCTCTTCATGCCATGAAAGCTCTGCCCCTGTAGCTGCTCCTATCGAGGACTCCAGCCCCTTTCTGTCGCCCCAATTTGACATCTGTTTTGGAAGATAAAGGCATGTTTTCTCGTGGAACTGCATCGCCTTTAGTTGAAGCCCTCAGTCTCCAGAGGTAGAAAGCCAAGCCCTTTCCATCCCTACTCGCGCCACGTAGATGGTCTCTCCAGAAATGATTCTGCTGAAAACGTTTTATCATCAAACTGTTCTCCTTCCATCGTGTGCCTGCCACATGCCTCGGTTTCCTCTTTCCCTCATCTGCGCTACACTGCTTTGACTCCCGGACAGGGCGCTCGGAGCAACCTCAACCAACATACGGGGCTTGGATTTGGAGGATATTTAAATCATTAATACATTAAGGACCTTTTGAGGTAGATCCTCACTCCCTTCTGAGGGGACCTTGGTGTTCTGAGACCCCTGAGGGGACCCGAGTGCCCTTGAACCCTCTGAGGGGACCCGGGGTGCCCTGAACCCCCTGAGAGAGGCAGGACAGCACCTTCTACCTCTAACCTCAGGGCAGCTCAGCTCCGCACCACTCCTCCTCTCTTTTATTATAAATACGAATCATACCCTGTACTTTTCCCCGCGTCACTTTAACAGACCCTAAAGCGGGGAACCCTCCCGCCCGCACCGGAGCCGCAGCCAGCCCGGTGCGCTCCNGCTCCACGAGGGAGCCCGCCTCGTAGTTGCGGTACTGCAGAGCCGCCCGCGCTGCCCCCACGGCCTGGCGGCTCTCGGCGGTGCCCGCCTCCGGCTCCGTGCCCAGGCCCGCCGGCAACGCGCTGAGGCGAGGGAGGAGGAGGAGGAGGAGGAGGAAGAAGAAGGCTGCGGGCGGCGCGGCGCTGAGCCCCTGCATGATGATGCTGAGAGGCGGCAAGTGACCGGGACGGGCCCCGCACTGAGGCGGGTTCTGCCGGGGGCCTGTGTTAATAGCGGCGGGGGGGCGGGGCCGCCGCCCCCCCCCCCCC
>VZZY01014875.1:70570-92309 GCA_013400335.1 Eurystomus gularis
CCTCCCGTCTTCCCTCCGCCCACTGTCGGTGCCGGGAAGGGCCCGGGGAAAGCCCTGTTGTCTTCGGCTGCTCCCCTCCTCCTACTTCATCCCTCCCGCTTGCTTCGGCGCGGCCCGAAGAGGTTTGAGAGGGGATTGGGGGGTGCCAGGGGTTGTCTGAGGGGACCCTGGCTGAGGAGGGTCCCTCACACAACCCCCAGCCCCTTGAGCCAGGAGAGGTTCCTACGTGAGGTGAGAGACGGCCGCTCCGAGACATGCGGAATAACACGTATCAGAATAAATACAGGTAATTATGTGGGAAAAAAGTCAGTTATTTCTTTCTCAGCGTTGCGGCAGCTCAACACTTCCCAAAGCTGAACAGACTCTCGCTCAGAGAGAGACACGCTTTCCCCGAGACACAGCTGAAATATTCCAAAAATTGTGTGCAAGACGCAGAAGGAAGCATTCTTTCCTGAAATAAATCTCACTAAGTGAAGGCTTTTGGAACCAGTATGCTCGTATCTTTCATAGTGTGAAGAAAATGAACGGAGGCAGCAGCCCAGGAGCCATAGTCCCTTGGGATGATGCTCAGGACACAAGCGGGCTCGCTGCCTTGCTACTCCTGGAAGCATCTCTTTCGGAGAGGCTGGATATGGTATAACATAAGACTGCAAAACTTCCTGGGATAAAATTCTGGGGTTTTAATGACCTACTCTATTACCGTGTGCGGCTGGGAATCTATTTTAATGCTTCTGTATGTGTATTGAGGCATGTTTCTGGGCTGGGACGTCAATGAAGTAAATCAGAACTCTGGTTCAAGACTCAAACTGTCTCTCGTAGAGCATTAAGTTGCCTTTATTACTATAATGCTTTTTCACACAGCTTGAAACTCAGTATTTTTGAGGCTTTCCTAAGTGAAGGAAATAATTACCACAAAAAAGGCACAATAACATTCTTTATTACACCATTTTCTCTGCCACCCAACTCATTTACTTGGCCTGACTTTGTTGGTGATGATGATTTTCCTTCCTGAAATCGTTTCAATAAATAATAGTTAGCATCCCCCCATTCTCTGGCATGCCGTTTCCTTTCTGTCCATTGGGGTAGCAGGTGCAAATGTCATTCCTCTCTTTTTTCTTTTCCTTCCTAGAAACCACGTCCTCTTTCTGTTTTGTCCCTTCTGCAGCTTTCTTTATTCCTTTTTGTTGCTTGCTAACAAATCCTTCGTTACAAATTCTGAAGCACCTCAGGAGAAACGGGCCGTGTTTTGAGTGAAAAATGTAAGCCGAAGACAGATGTACAGGGTCAGGCCAAGAGCTCGTCCAGCCCAGTGTCCTTCAGCAGCGCCTTGGTGAAGACTGCAGCAAGACAGCAGGAAGAGGTGATGCTTCCCGGGAATACTCTTCCTGCAGCTCCGTGATTTCCTGAGGCGGCAGAGGTATTTTCTGTCTTCACCCTCAGAGAGTCTGTGTAACCTGTGTGGCAGTTCTGTCCAGGACAAAATTAATTTGTTCTCTGATACCAATTGTACTGGAAGACAGGGAAGTTTTAGTAAGTTCAATTTTGGGAAGTTCAGCATCCAAGAGAAAGCGTACAGCAAGGCGGTTTGGGGGGGTTGCCTTCAGTCTTCATTGACACTGCCAATAGCTTATGCAGCAAATTAAATTTCTTTGATCTTATTTAGGGACTGAACTTCTCATCTGCACCCAAGTTATATCCCATCCAGAAAGGTTAACTAGAGATTAATTGGACCTCTCTCCCAGTATTACAGTGCACCGCTTTACTTGACATACATCAGGAGTTGCACAGCTGCTTATTAGAGAATAATGGCAGTTTTCATCTAGTTTTGGGGGGAAGTATTTATAAAATATTGCAGACGGAGCAGATTAATTTTTTCCGTATTGGACCACTTGCCATGTTCAGCTCCAATGTTTTCTGGTTAGCTGGAAGAAACCAAGATTGAGTCTTTTCTCATTTATCCTCGCTGCGATGACAGCTCCGCTGTTACTTTTAAAATCAAGTACAAAGCATGACTCTCCAAAGCTGACACGGGACGGGTCTGAGCAGTGCCAATCGTTTCCTGATGCTACCAGTTCACTTCACCCCCAGGGAGGACAAGTGGCTGAAGATGTGCTGGGAGTGGAGGAAGCGCAGGCTGTGGAAAGGCAAGCAACGAGGAGAAGCAGGGATCTGGTGAGAAAAGCTTCGGTGCAGGATGTGTAACAGAGGGTGGGGAGGAATGAAGTGAGGGCTGCAAGGGGCCTGCTTCTCCAGCTCACAGCATGCCCAAGTGTCCAAGAAGGCCACCAGCATCATGGTTTGTACCAGCACCAGTGTGGCCAGCAGGACCAGGGCAGAGATCGTCTCCCTGGACTGGGCACTGGGGAGGCTGCCCCTCAAATCCTGGGGTCAGGTTTGGGCCCCTCACTCCCAGAAGGACCTTGAGGGGCTGGAGTGTGGCCAGAGAAGGGCAACGAAGCTGGGGAAGGGTCTAGAGCACAAGCCTGGTGAGGAGCAGCTCAGGGACCTGGGCGTGTTGAGCCTGGAGAAAAGGAGGCTCAGGGGAGACCTTCTGGCTCTCGACAGCTCCCGAAAGGAGGTTGGAGGCAGGTGGGGTCAGTCTGTTTTCCCAAGGAAAAAGCGGTAGGACAAGAGGAAACAGGCTCAAGTTGCACAAGGGGAGGTTTACGTTGGACACAAGGAACAATTTCTTCCCTAGAAGGGTTCTCAAGGGCTGTGCCAGGCTGCCCAGGGCAGTGGTGGAGTCCCCATCCCTGGAGGGGTTTCCAAGCCGTGGAGATGTGGTGCTGAGGGACATGGGTTAGTGGTGCCCTGGCAGTGCTGGGTTAACAGCTGGACTTGATGATCTTGAAGGTCTCTCACAGCTGAAATGATTCTATTGTTCTGTAATTAGTGTACTCATGTGCTCCAGCTGTCCCTGTTCAAGGGAAGAAGTTAAAACCACCCTGCACAGAGGCTTCCCACTCAGGTGTTTGATGCCTTTAGGCTTTGTGGGAGTACAGAGGCTTAAGCGAGAGGTAAGACCTGAAAAAGTGGGAAGAGCTTGTAGATCTGGCTCTTTGACCCCATCTGTAACTTTCTATGTACTTCCTTTCCCCTCTTCTATTCTCCTCCTTATCTTGCTTTCTCTGTCAGTGATAATGGTTGTTTCCTTCGTCCCAAGTGCAACAAAGAGGTTGCGAGCAACCGAGTGCCAGGGTCAGCGTGACAAGGACACAGAAGCTAGATCACAAAGCAAGGCCAATTCCATGGCATTTTCCCATGGCTCCGTGGCTGCAGAGATTATATTGCTATAATTTGCTCTTGACCAGATACGACTCTGAATTTATAAAGCAGTTTGACCCGGGAAAAGAAAAGCTCAAACGCTGAACAGGTGCAGCTCAGGATGGTGGCCAAAAGAGGATGGTGATGGTGTCAGTTACACGTTGATAAGCCTCTTGCACTCTTCCCTTCCCTGCTTTTCTTTAGCAAACTGCCCATTATAGCGCATTTCCCGGTGTCAAGATCGTGGGGCCGTTTGCTTTGTGCTTAACACCACATCTGACTTGGACCCTTTTGCAACAGAAACAGGCAGCTGGGCTATAAAGCCTTCTGAGGTTTTCATTTTCTGAGGCTTTCATTTTCTGAGGTTTTCATTTTCTGAGGTTTTCATTTTCTTCCCATCTCTTTTCATGCATCGAATGCTCATTTAGAGGCCAGTTATTCCTCATTTGTTTCACATTGTAAGACTATTTCCATCCTTTGTAAGCATTTTACAACAGACCTCGCTGCCTCGTAATCACTGACAGATGACTCTAATATAATACAGTGAATTTGGACAAGCTTTGGTTTATTTTGTTTTGTAACTTTCCCAGTAATTCGTTTGTAACTTTCCCAGCTCTAACTTCAGCCTCTTGCTGCAGTTAAAAACAAGCTCCATTACTTGAATTTAAGTGAATTTTTATGCCTTTTTTCCCCCCTTGTCAATAATTATGGCTTGATTTTATTCCCAATTATTAATCACAACAGCTTATTTTCTGTGTAATTGGTCTCCACGTTTTTTTGCTGGATAAATCAAGCTTTGAATAGCTGATCTTCTGATGCATTGCTGGCTTCTACATAGGACATTGCTCCTGTATTTTGAGGGAGTGTATAACAGACAGGTTTTCTAAAAACCTGGATATTGTGTGTGTCGGTTGGCCTACGGGGAAGTTGTAGCTGTAACAGTTCCACAGGGAACAAATAGAAAAATAAACAAGAAGAGAGAAAGTGGTTGAAGGCAATAAATACCATGGCATGAAGTACCTTCAAGGGCTTTGACTTGGTCTCCTGTTCAACTTATGGGATTGGTTTTGACCGGAATTGTTAGAGCAAGGAAATGAAGAAAAGTGAAAGGAATTGAAAGCCATTGCTTAAATGTGAGTTATTTGGGTCAGTACAGGAATAGCACTTGAGGTGTAAGGGGCTGCGATATCTGTGTTGGTCAGGAAGGTCTAGTAAGCCCTTGTGGCCAAAAACCTGCAAATTGATGGATGCTCTCTGTTGCCATTATTTTGTATATTTTTATATTGCTTTTGAAATCAGAGAATGGTTTGGGTTGGAAGGGACCTTTCAAGGTCATCTAGTCCAGCCTCCCTGCAGGGAGCAGGGACATCTGCGACTAGAGCAGGTTGCTCAGAGCCCCGGCCAACCTCACCTGCAATGGTTCCAGGGATGGGGCAGCGACCACCTCTCTGGGCAACCTGGGCCAGGCTCTCACCACCCTCAGCATCCAAAATTTCTTCCTTCTCTCTAGTCTCAATCTCCCACTTTTAGTTCAAAACCATCACCCCTTGTCCTGTTGTGACAGGCCCTGCTGTCCCCATCTTTCTGACGCCCATTTAAGTCCTGAAATGCCCCAGGAAAGTCTCCCTGGAGCCTTCTCTTCTCCAGGCTGAACAAGCCCAACTCTCCCAGCCTGGCCTCCCAGCAGAGGGCTTCCAGCCCTCTGATCGTTGCTGGGGCCTCCTCTGGCCCCGCTCCACCAGGTCCATGTCTCTTCTGTGCTGAGGAGTCCAGAGCTGGCCCCAGCCAGGTGGGGGGCCTCAAAATATAGGCCAACACCCTCTAAAACTGAAGTACTCACAAGTAAGCTTTAGAGCTCTCTTTTAACTGCTTCTGTGCTGCTGGCAAACATTTCCAGTGCACTGTCCATCAGGTCTGCTGGTCTCTTTGCTTGGAGGCTCCTCCAGTTGAGGCGTGATGTTTGATGTTGTAAGTCACATTCACTGTCACATTGTTCTCCCTTCCTTTAAGGGATTTGAAGCCACGTGGCATTTCTTTCCATCTGCTGTACCTTTTGGTGTATCAAATCGATGCCTTTTGCAGAGTCCAACATTTAACTGCGGAAAAAACTGTGGTGAACCTAGTGAAACAGAGAAGTGTGGAAATTCTCAAGCACGTGAGCATTGGCAGGATCCTCTTTTACTGTACTTTTCCAGATATTAACGGCGGTCCCAGTATAAACACGCTGGCATCGATTCGAGCAACACAAAGCACGTGCGATTGAGATCCTCGCTCTTCAACGGTGTTATCGTACGTACCTGTGGAATTCAGCACGAAACCGTGCGTCACTGGGCTGCACCTTCAACTGTTTCATGTGACCGATGCGATACACTAATTCTTTGGGCTGTTCTTGAGGGTGTCTTTCATAACAGGACCGCATTTAAAGTCACCTACCTTGGGGAATAGTCACAAAGCTCAGATTTGCCGCATTAATGACTATTTTTAGTTCCTTAACCTTTATCGAGTGCCCAAGACTGATGGCACACGAGTTGCGGTGCCGGCATCTCTGGGGGCTGCCTGGCAGGGAAGCGTCAGTGTGGAAGGTCTGGAGGGTGTTTCTTGGGGTGGACTTTGCTTGGGAGTTGCTGGGCTTGAGAAATGAGGCGATTTTCCAGCAGCTGGCTAAATTTAAGAAATAAATAATGATATTTTGCGAGGAAATATACCTGAAATGACCTGAACCCAAGAAAAGTGAAAGGACATGTATTATAAGCAGGGGGAGGAAATCATTGCAGGTTATTATCAGTGTTGTTTTAACATTGACAGGAGACATGGAACATTTTGCAAACCTATCTGGATAAATGTCTTTTGATTTTGTACGAAACAAAGCAATCTTAGTTGATAGGGTGGCCCCAGCAAACAAATCCTTTACCTGTCCGGTGGGATGTAATCATAGAGAGCCAAGAATAAACATGGGCAATAAATAATACCTATCAACACGCTGAAATCACAATTCTGCCTTGTAAAACTATAGCAAAGGGATCCTGGACACGTGCTCAGACCTGTTTAAAAATAAACAGCAATTAAAGCAGCCATTTAAAGGTGAAACGCTGATAGGGACACACACCTATCTGAGGGCTTGACTCCAAAAGATGGAGTCTAAAAGGAGGCCTCTAAATATATATTAAATTCTCGCTGGCAGATCCAGATGGATGCTGTCATGACCTCTCGCCTCCCACGTAAACAATTTTAATTTGTTTGAGCTTAACTCATAGGTAATAGCAATAAAAATCCTCTTGAAATACTGGCTTTTTTTGACACTGGTGTTATAAAGATTCAACGTATGTCACTGCTAAATAACTGTTGCAACAGGACAATAGTTTTTGAAGTGCTCAGTTGCCCAATGTTTAAACAAGGCGTTAAATATTTGCACAATGAGGGAATGACGTCTCCGTTAGCGTTTTAGATAAGGTGGGGACAAACGAGTGAATTCTTATGCTAAATTCCACAACATTGTATCACAAACCACCTTTCTCACAAGGTGTCCAGCAGAAGGAACAATTGAGAGGAAACGCATTTTCCCTGTCTTGCTCACTTGATCCTCCCATTTGCCCTCTCCTTCTCTCTTGCCGTGGCCGTTTCCAGGGGTCTGCTCTCCCCAGGAGCTCTGGATCCTGAGCTGCAGGGTCCTGGGCTCGTGGTAAGCGAGAGCCAAAATTGGCAAAACACGTAGAAGCACAGCTGGGGACAATCCTGCAGCGTCCCTCCCGAACAGACCATTCTGGGCAGGCAGCCCTAAAAGGTGATCCTAATTTTTTTATTTGGTTTTTTTTCAGAATTTCTGACATAAAAAGATGAAACACACACACAAAAATATCCCTTATTGAAGGGTTCCCTTGCTTAGCTACACGTGGTATTTAGGCTGGAAAATAGGTCGAATTTATTGTTAATTCTCTGGTAGGAAGTTTGCTTGCAGGGAGACATTTCGGAGATTAATTGATTTATGGGTGGCATTTTATCTTCACGTGCTGAATTTTGTACTTACTTTTTTTTCCTAAGGTTTGCCCAAAGCGAAGTGCTCTAACCTCTATTCCTGTTAGTAGGTATATTACCTGATTTTGAGCTCACACCTATGAAACAACGTGATGACAATTTGCAGGTCTCTCATTTTTACTCTTCTGCAGAGCTTCCTGTAACACCAGATGATACAGTCCTGAAGCGGGTTGGCCACCTTGACAGCAATAAAGGCAAGTTACTCTCCAGGGCCTTCTAAAACCATAATATGATATTTATTTCATTGCGAGGGTCATATCTGGTTATTTTAGACGCTACTTACGTGACTTAAAAAATAAACCGGAACTATATTTTTACTCTGAGCATGAAATGAATATGGAATTAAATAGTTAGAGCAACAGTCTCCACTTCTTCAAGTACTTCATATATAAATAATCTCCTTTACATAGTAATGAATG
Organism: Eurystomus gularis; assembly: GCA_013400335.1. Taxonomy (NCBI): domain Eukaryota; kingdom Metazoa; phylum Chordata; class Aves; order Coraciiformes; family Coraciidae; genus Eurystomus; species Eurystomus gularis. Next base: position 78,286 of record VZZY01014875.1, read on the forward strand.
GTTTGTTTTCTGGTCAATGACAGCTTGCTTGTCATTGCTCCATCTCCTGATAATCTCATTTGCTCGATTCTGATTCAAATCCCTCTTTGTCCTTTTCTGCATCACCGTACGTTCCCAGAACTGAGAAAGACGATCTTTTTCTTCTCAACTAGTCATACTCTTCTGACAAAAAACATACTTGTTTCCTCATGTAAACCTATAAGAACGATTGTGTTTATTTCTCCATATTGCGTAGTTGGGCTTAATCAGAGGGATGATGATGGAGTCACAAGGAAAATCTCTCTGTTAGGTTTAAGGATTAAAGAAACGATGGAGAAATAACATCCCTTACAAAGCGCAGACCTCAGCGTGGCCAATGTGGTACTTTTCATGAGCATTATAGTCGCTGAAACACTGTTTATTCTGTAAAACATCCAAGTGACAATTGAAAGCTGATCTCAGCAGTGGCTTTGATCTCTTAATAAGAATAAAAGACTTTCAGCTGTTTAAAGCTCAAGGAAAAAAGTTTCTGAAGAACAGCAGAGGAGCACTAAACAGTAATTTTCAACTACATCAATTCCAGTTGGAGAGGCTACAAGGAGAAAGTTCTTCAAGCTTTCATTGCCATTAAAATTTAAGCAAGCTTGTAGTTCTGGTCTGGGGAAATAAGCCTTTGGTATATTCAGATGTTCAATATATTTTTCTCAGATTCTTTTGTTTTAAACCTAGTCTCTAATTCTACACATCAGCAGATTGCTTGGTCAAGAGCTAAGAATTTAATGGATTTTACTGATATTTTACTGATTTCCAGTTTCCCTGGAAATGGTTGGCATTTCAGTATAGATCTGGAGACTGTAGAATCATAGAATGGGTTGGGTTGGAAGGGACCTTTAAAGGTCTAGTCCAACCCCAGATGTTCATGCCTACTCCAGCACAAAACACAGACCTGGTTTTCGGGGTTTGTTTTTTGTTTGCCTATCTAGCTCTAGACATAATGGCACCGAGCAGTCCCCAGCTTTCTCCTGCAATTTGTAGAACACGTTATTTTTCAGCTGGTGACCGGCCTTTCCAGCCCCAGGTTTGTTACCACCAGCAAAAGGCAGCTAACTCACTAGCTAAGCTGCTTCTGATGGGGAATGCAAAGTGATCGGGGAAATTATTCTGCTGTTTCACTAAATCAAACTGGTGATTTGGGTCTGACACCCTCCCGAGTCTTTAAGAAAACACAATTTATGGCAGAAACCAGATTAATGTTTTATATTTTACAGATGCAAATTTGGTGTTTTCTATTGGAAGATCTCTGGTTCTTCTGCTGATACATGAACGAGGGCAATGAAGCTGGGGAAGGGTCTAGAGCACAATTCTTGTGAGGAGCAGCTGAGGGACCTGGGGTTGGTTCAGCCTGGAGAAAAGGAGGCTCAGGGGAGACCTTCTCGCTCTCGACAACTCCCTGAAAGGAGGTTGGAGCCAGGACGGGAGTCAGGCTCTTCTCCCAAGGAACAAGCAATAGGACATGAGGAAATGGCCTGAGGTTGTGCCAGGGGAGGTTTAGGTTGGACATGAGGAAAAATTTCTTCTGCAGAAGGGTTGTGAAGGGCTGTGCCAGGCTGGCCAGGGCAGTGGTGGAGTCCCCATCCCTGCAGGGGTTTCCAAGCTGTGGAGATGTGGTGCTGAGGGCCAGGGGTTAGTGGTGACCTGGCAGTGCTGGGTTAATGGTTGGACTCAATCATCTTAAAGGTCTTTTCCAATCTGAAATGATTCTGTGATTCTATGAAGTATTGCTATGAATATTGCGGTTAAGCTTTCCTTTCTGAATCCCTGATCACATCCACCCTTTTCTTTTGAAAGAAGGGTGGTGTTCCATTCTTGGTGTTGTCCAAACAAATGTAGAAGATTGAAGGGAAATCATTGTGTAAAGGAAAAAGAGGCAGAACTTTTACTTTTTCTCTGTGTAAGACATGATGATAACTGCAGAGCTCTCCACGCACATCGCTCAAACCTATGCTGACAGTTTGGTTTGGATTTTTTTTTAAATAGACCTGGCTGACCTTGCGTCCAGAGGTGAATGTGAAAAACAATAGCAGGGGAGAGAATGCTGAGAGTATTTAAAGCACAATCATGGGAAACGCTGATGACCTCCCAGTGCCACCGAGCCTTCTTCCTTCCCCTGGCAAAACCTCTGTCTTGTCCCCACCGCTGCGCTACCGGCCCCTGGTTCCGTGAGCCTCTGCAACAAGGTAATTGTTATCAGTATTAAAAACATACGTCTTCTAGTGGCAACATTTTCAGGGCACAATGAAATTTCGTTACAGAAGGACCAAAATACACTTTTTCTTTTTTAATGAATTCATAAGTCGCTGCTCATGACAGAGACACGCTGATTTTTAACTGCAGATTTCCCTCCGTAGCCTCTTTCAGTTTAATTGCTAATGAACAGAATTCCTTATGAATCTTGGTTAAATACTGTTAATGCTCATTTTGAATAACAACATCGCTGATTGTATCGTTGTTGGATTTTTCCCCTTCACATTTTTGGGAAACAGGAGATTAGGTTCAAGAAGTCTGCTATATATTGGCTTCTGTGCAATCATAAAATTACAGAATTGTTTATGTTGGAAGGGACCTTAAAGCTCATCTAGTTCCAACCCTGCTGCTGTGGGCAGGGACACCTCCCACAGACCAGGTTGCTCAAGGCCCCGTCCAGCCTGGTCTTGAACACCTCCAGGGATGGAGCATCCACAGCTTCCCTGGGCAACCCGTGCCTGTGTCTCACCACCCTCAAAAGAACTTCTTCCTAATTTCTAATCGAAATCTCCCCTCTTCCCATTTGAAGCCATTACCCCTCATCCTATCACTACAAGCCCTTGTAAATAGTCCCTCCACAGCTTTTTTGCAGACCTCCTTCAGATACTGGACGGCTGCAATGAGGTCTCCCTGGAGCCTTCTCTTCTCCAGGCTGAACAAGCCCAACTCTCTCAGCCTGGCCTCCCAGCAGAGGGCTTCCAGCCCTCTTGACCATCTTCATGGCCATCCTCTGTATATATGCATATATATCTTTTTATATACACATCTACAAGCATGCACAAACACACAGATGCAGCCCAGCACCAGAGTCACACAAAATGGGGACAAAGTTCAAGTGCTATATGATGAGTTAAGGTTTTCATGACACTTACCCCGACAAAACTATGGGGTTTTTTTCTGTGCTCTTTAGCATATTCTTTATACACTTTATTATCAGGCAAGCCAAGCAGTGAGAGGTAGGCTACATGACTTCCCCAGGTCCACCTGAAGGTATCTTCCAGATCTTGAAGGTCTCTTCCAACCAGAACAATTCTATGATTGTATGATTCTATGAGTCCCATCCCCCTGTCTGTGATTTTTGGTGTTGATCTTCCACCGTCTCCTATTTGCTTAATATAACATCAGATTTCTGTTACCTTCTCTAGCTCACTTAAAACTTTATTTGCTTTCAGTGATGCCAGGTCATGATACAGTCTTCTATTTTCAGGCACCTTCATTATTTGTATAAGAAAATCTTTTCTACCACACTCACCATGAGCAGTTAGATCATTCCTGCCAAAAATCTGTTTGAGTTGAGAGCAGGTGCGTGTGAGTTGGTCGCTGGGACCGCCAGGCATTTCCTCTTGGGATCAATAGGCTGCCTTCAGAAGGGAAATAGTCATATCAACCCCCGCTCCGTGTCAAGTGTCTTGTTAAGAAACAACTTTTTATGCCCAAGTCACATTTATTCTGCTCCTTCTGAAATGCTCCATTCACTACAAATATGTAAGGTGAATCCAGAAGGCTAGAAAAAATAATTCATTAAAAAGAAATACCTGTATCATAACAGCTGCGTAATCTCGGGGAACACTATTCCAGTAGATTTGTTGAGCCAACAATGTGCGAGTGCGGCCCAGAAAGCCCCAACCGTAACCTGGGCTGCATCAAAAGAAGTGTGGTCAGAAGGTTGAGGGAGGGGATTCTCCCCTTCTGCTCTGCGCTGGTGAGATCCCACCTGGAGCACCGCGACCAGCTCGGGAGCCCCCGGCACAAAAGGGACATAGACCTGTTGGAGCGGGGCCAGAGGAGGCCACAAGGAACCAGAGCAGGTTTAGTGCTAACCTGCTAAAATACCTGCTGGCAGATACTCGTAGTAAGCACACAAAATAAATCCCGAGGTATATCTGAGTTTAACAATGCCTGGTTGCTAAATCCATTTGCCGGGTACCCAGTGCACGTGTCAATGAGGAAAGCTTTGCAACAGCACAAGGGTGTTCTTACAGATTCCACACGCTGTGCTGCGTCAGCAGGACCATTTACTGCTGGATGCTTCCTTTTCTTACAGACTCTCCCTGCCCAAACTCTAAGCCAGTTGCTGCGTTCCTCAAGACCAGGGTGGCGCGGCTGTAGGCAGAAACATGGTTGTAGGCTTCAACAAAGGGTCCCCTTCACCCCCCTGGGAGCCAATTATGACATTTGGAGCTCGTTTATTTTTCTCACTTCCTTGAAGACATGTGCTGTGAGCTGTGTTTCATCCACCAGTTCTTCCCCGTCCCGTGGGACTTGTGAAAGGGTTGGTACAATCGCTGTGTTTCTTTTTCCACTTCCTGGAAGCACTTGGTGTTTGGGGCAGGTTGCTGGGCTACACAGCACTGCTGGACACCTTCCACGGCCGCGCCGGGGCCAGGGCTGGCTGCCGAAACCTTATCTCCTGGGTGTAACATCCACAACGTTATCTCCCTGAAAGTCCCTGTCCTTGAGTTTTGTAGGAAAATGGCTTTTCCTAGAGGGGACACAGGGTGTGAGGCTGGCTGTGGGAAATATTCCCTGGGAATGTGCTGAGAGCAGCGTTGCTCTTTCAGGTGTCAGTATAAGAAACTTGTAAAAAACTTTGTTCTTGCTTGTTGAGCAGAAAGGGCACTGAAATGGGAGGAAGGGCTAGGAAAAACTGGGCTAGAAGCTGAAGTGATGTTGGGACAGCTGGAGATGGAGGGAGGAGGGTCTTTATGGAAGAGCCGTATAAAGAGTCACGCTTGAGTGAAAGCTTATGTTGAGATGTTTTATTTTGCTGCTATTTACATTCATAGACTCATAGAATGGTTTGGGTGGGAAGGGACCTTTCATGGTCATCTCGTCCAGCCTCCCTGCAGGGAGCAGGGACATCTGCAGCTAGAGCAGGTTGCTCAGAGCCCCGGCCAACCTCACCTGCAATGGTGCCAGGGATGGGGCAGCGACCACCTCTCTGGGCAACCTGCGCCAGGCTCTCACCACCCTCAGCAGCAAAAATTTCATCTTTATACCCAGTCTAAATCTCCCTCTTTTAGTTTAAATCCATCACCCCTTGTCCTGTTGTGACAGGCCCTGCTCAAAAGACTGGCCCCAGCTTTCTTATATTTCAATTATCTAACATCTAACAATAAACGCCAAGCGTGCTGCTTTGTAAAATTATAGGGAAAGTAAAATGGAAAGAGAAAACTCAACTCAGGAAAGGGAACGGATAAAAATCCTGCTTTTGAGAATGATGCCAAGTAATAACATCCCATCCTGGCCCCCGCACAAGGTCTGGAGTGTTTGCTTCCCTTGGCACACGGTACAAAATCACAGTTCTCCCAGCTTATAGTTACGCTTTAAACAATAAATGCTTTGGGGCAGATGTAGGCTCCGAGATCTCCAGTTAAATGCCCTGCTCTCCAATTTACATATAAGCCACTGGTGAACAAGAACTGCCTTTTAATTTCTGTGGGGAATGTGTCCCTCGGAGTCTTTCCAAGCCCTGGTAACAGCTCTGTTATTTTGGGTGGCTTTGTGTGCTGCATGGGACTGTTTGCACCACTACAAAATGAGAAGAAACAAACAGTTCGTGCTTTTATAACTTCTTAAAATCTGATTATTCCTGGGAATTAGAGAGGTTGTGGACTCACTGGAGGTGAGAAGGATAGAACAAGGTGCTTGCATCTAAACCCCGCTCTGGTACGTGCTGTGGAGGAGGGGTGGCACCAGCAAGCACAAATTGTCCGTGCTCCCTTCCCCTCTTGCAGCCGAGCTGCAGACATAGGGCTAACCTCACAAAGGAGCCACAATCATGTGTTTTTCTTTTAAAAAGGAACATTTTGCAATGACATCGCTCATGGGATTAAAGTCCATAAAAAGTGGCATTGTCCTTGGTCAGTCCTCAGCCCAGAGTAGTGTGTACGTACTTCCCAAAGAGTGTATTTTTCTCCAATAATTTAGTCCTGGATCCTGAAGAGCACCTTACTGGCAGCGGGGCCAGGAGTGTGTGACCTCTGTGCTCAGCCCCAGCCTCAGGTGGTGCCCGAGCAGATCCTCAGCTCTGCGTTCCAGGCAGATCCTTGGCTCTGGGTCCTGGATAGAAAGAGAGAAAGAAAAATGTAGAAAGAAGGTGAGTCCTGGAGATCTCATTAGAAACAAAGTCTCTTCAGTTAAAAGTTTCCACTCTAACAAAGCTAGAAGGGCCTTTCACTGAGAGTCCAGCCTGGGGATAATGGCAGCTCTCACAGGCATTTACTCAGCATTAATTACCTCATGTACAGCAATCGTGCCGTGCCCATAGTGCCAGGAAACGTTAGTGTGATACTTCAATTAGTCACCCATATAACCTGTGTTTATTCACTTGTCTTTTATGTGGAGTGGCATAAATCTACTCGATTTTCTTTTTTTTTCCTAGCGCTGTGAATAATATTTATGGAGTTGTTTGTACTTCAAAGCCACAAGGTGGTGAACCCCACGATATAAACATGCAAACAATTGCAATCTCTAAGGAATGGAAATGTGAAATCAAGTGTTGAGCAAGATGCTTCTAGAGGAAACAATCTATTTTCTGAATTATATTACAAGTTATTTTCTTGCTGTGCAATAATCGTTTTTCATTCACCCTTTGTAGGAAAGCAAGAAAACGTTGCATTTCATCATTTCATCCCCCTCTCCAGCCCCTCACTTTAACCAGTGGTTGGGCAGAATATCTCATCCTCTCGTGAGTGCTGATTCTCAGTTTGGGAAGATTTTTCCTCCCCTCTCCAGGTAGGTAAGCTGCTAATTTCCAATTCTTTGCCAATGAAAAAAAAAAACCCCACTTTTTTTCTTCTACATAAGAGCTTTTTGTGATTTTTTTTTTCCATAGTATCACTTTCCTGGGGTCATGAAACAGAGCAAAGCCTCATACTCCCAGAGATCCAGCTGGATGTATGGAGACGACCCAGAATTATTGGAATGATACTGATTTTGCACTTCTTGGTTTTATTTCGAAAGGTTTCAACCCAGTAAGAATATTTAACATAACTATCACAGGTATAGAATTTATTTTTAATTGGAAATGAATAGATGAAACTGCATCACGCTCTATTGCTGCTATTTTGTGGACAATTGTACAAGATCACTGAATTTTGAGAATTCCTGCAGTGGGTGAAATATCTATTTATGTTACGTATTGCAGGTAGAATGAAAATTCTTCTAAATGCTGGCGCAATAGAGCAAAGGGAATAGAGCAAAAGGGAAGTGGCCATAAATGAGGACATTAAAAATTGATGGCAGGGTGTCTCCTGGAATAACAATTGCTGGATGAGATTGTAGAGGGTGCTGTCAGGAAAGAGCCCGTGCTCTGCAGCAGGTCGAAATAGGACCTCAAGGGGAAGGCTGCACAGTGGAAGAGACGTTTCAAACAAATACACTTACAGGTCAAAAGCTGCAAGCGGTTCCTCAGATCGTGGGATCTGAGAAGGGAATTGTACAAAAGTGAGAGGATCCATTTGCAAGGAAAGGAAAGGAGTGATCTGATGTATCAGTGAGGGAATTAATCGCAAGGTTCGGGGAACAACGGTGCCACTGACTAAAGCTGTTTGCTTGGAAAGTTCTGCTCAGCTCTGGGCTGCAGCCTGGAGAGAGAAGGAAAGAAAAACAACCCACCTTACCCACGTCTTGGAACCCCTCCAGAAAAGTTCATTAACTTGAGGGCAGAGGAAATGCCTGATGAGGAACTGCTTGATGTGCATAAAATATTCAGCCTTGAGGGGAGAGAAAAGGGCGTTTGACAGGAGATCTGCTTTTGGAATACAACTAAGAGGGATAAATAAAGAGCTAGGTGGGGACACCGTGAGGCTTTATGTTGCGGTCAGAAAGGAGAAGTTCTTGTTGGATGCATGGAATGTACAGCAGCCTGTGAGCCAAATTACTGGGTGGTATTAAGAGACATCAATTTAAGAGCAGAACAATATCTGTGCAGTGAACCAAGTACGTTATGTATTTACAGGGTTATTAAGGGCAGGCTGCAAGGCTTGTGACAGAGCCAGTGGGAAACGGTTTCCTTCTCCTGTCGGTTCCTGCGTTTCTATATGCTTTCCTTTCCAAAGGATGGAAAGTCTGGCCCTGGTGCCAAAGGGCGCCTTTGCACCGCTTTCACTGGGGCTTCAGCCAGACGGAGGGAAACAAAGCCCTTGTCAAGGGTGTGAACTTCCTTCATTCCCAGGGCAGCGACGGCGGTGGCGTGTCGCACCAACCGTTGGGCATTTTATTCCAAGTCAAAGCTTCCTTCCGAAATTGCTGGGCCTGGTTATAAACTACGTCATGTCCATCCTGCGGAGAGAGCCTTTAAAATGGTCAAACGCTGTGGGTATGTTCGATTTCCAACGGCCAACTATTCAGTAAATGCTTTGGTTCAGTGTCTCTCAGGCCATCTGTATTTCAACCAGGAGATTTCCTAAACTTAGCACTGTTAAGGTACAATGCTACTGCGGTGAGAGAGGGGAACAGGTGAAACTGTACCTTGAGCAAAGTAGAAGTGTCATCTAGTAATTCAACTGTAGTCCCAACAGCCAGTAGTTCTGAACTCCCTCCTCTCCCAGCTCTGGACATTATTATTTGGCTCTAGACTCACACGCGTGTGCTAAGTAGCCTCTGATAATTATTTTTTTTCCACTTAGAAGGCTTGTTAGACATAATAGCTGTCTGCAAAGTAAAAAACTGCTTTGAACTCCCCCAGGTTACACTAGGGAAAGCAACAAGATGAGAGAGGTGAATTAAGCTCTGGAGTGCACATGCAGTGTCCTTCTGCAGAGTGCTTGAAATGACAGAGCTCTGCTCACGCCTGTCTCCACTGGGATGCGCAGAGAAAATGGGAAGCGACTACTCAGAGCAACGCGACTTCAACATTACACCCATGTGGATGAGCCTGTGAAAAACAGCAGACAAACTACCCAGAAATGGGGATTTCTGAGGTAAGGTGATAGATCCAGAGACCTTTTATGTGGAGAAGTTATTACGTATGTGTGCTGTGGGCACCACACTTAGAGTTGCACCACTCAGCAATGCTTTGGTCCGTGTGTCCTCTCTGGAAGCTGGGCACCAGCATCTGCTTGTGTTTCTGTCCGCCCTGGGGTCAGTGCCCCTCGCTTTGGTCTGTGCTGGTAGATTAATGCCCGTGGAAGTGCAGGCACCGAGCACCCACCTCTGTGTGAAGGGTCAGCATTGGCAACAAGAGCTAACGGGTCCCCATGGGTTGAAAGCAGGCGTTGGGGCAATGAGGTCCAGAAAGGAGGCAGCACAAGGAGGTTTGGAGGTCCTCTGCATTGTGATATTTCAAACGATAGCCCATTCACAGGAAGTTAAATGCAGCTAATTAGCAGCCTGCTCTGGTTCATTTTATTTACATCCTGCTAGGTCAAAGAACCCAGATAGTAGCACTAAAAAAAGAAAAAAAAGCCTTCTGAAAATACTGGATTGGCTGAAGAAGCTACTCATCACAGAGGCACCCAGAATCCCAGCATGGTGGGGGCTGGAAGGGACCTCTGGAGATCATCTTATCCAACCCCCCTGCTCCAGCAGGTCACCCAGGGCAGGGTGTCCAGGATCGTGTCCAGGCAGGTTTGGAATCTCTCCAGAGAAGGAGACTCCACAGCCTCTCTGGGCAGCCTGGGCCAGGCTCCGACACCCTCACAGCGAAGAATCTTCTCCTCCTGCTCAGCTGGAACCTCCTGGGTTCCAGCTGGTGCCCATTACCCCTATCCTCCCTCTGGGCACCACTGACAAGAGTCTGCTCCCATCCTCTTGCCACCCATCCTTTAGCTATTGATCAGCATTGATCAGATCCCCTCTGAGGCTTCGCCGGCTCAACAGCCCCAGGGCTCTCAGCCTTTCCTCAGCACAGAGATGCTCCAGTCTCCTCAGCATNTGGCCCAAGGGCACGTTGCTGGCTCACAGTAAACTTTCCACCAGCACTTCCAGGACCTTCTCTGCAGAGCTGCTTTCCAGTAAACCCCTCCACTGTACTGGTGCAGGGCGTTATTCCTCCCCAGTGCAGGATCCAACACTTGCCCTTGTTGAACTTCATGAGGTTCCTCTCCGCCCAACTCTTCAGCCTGTCCAGGTCTCGCTGAATGGCAGCACAGCCTGCCGGTCGGTAATGTCATTAATGATGCTCTTACCCTCTCACTGCAGATGTTTTAACACGCTACCTGAGCAGCTTTGGCCGTTAGACACACAGGAGCTTGAAGTAATTTTGGGAAATAGGAAGAGCAATCTTTCTTGATGAGCATACTCCAAAAAAAGAGCAATAAACCCACAACGCTGAGCGCTGTGGTCTGTCGTCTGACTCAGCTGCGAGGGGAGGAGGTGTTTGCTTTGGCAGCGTATCCTTTCAAGCCTCAGGAGGTTCCTCGGGCCAAGATCTTTGGTCTCAGATAGATTTATAGGATAAAAATGCGCCCTCAGCCCTTTCCCCCCCGCTGTTTACAGAAATTAGACCTGTCTTAAGGAGATGGTTCACAAGTCCAATAATATTTGAGTGAGACAAGGACACGGACGGCTTTATAATAACACATTCCTTACCCCATGAGGTGATTAAACAAAAATGTTTGCATGCCTGTGTGTGACAGGTCTTTCACAAGAGGTTGCTAATGTACGCTGGAGGCAAAGCACGAGATTTGTCTGTCAGAGAATGGGTAATAGTCTAACGATGGCGAATTAAATTAAATCATGTTAAATGCGGTTCCCGCTTCTTGGCAAATCTGTCGTATTTTGAAGCATCTTCACTGAAGACAGTAATAACTTAGAAGAGCTGAAATGGTTGTTTCACGTGAGGATTTAGTATCCAGAGTGCTCCGCGGCCGTGACTGATGTGGGCATTGCAGAAAGGTGAGGCCACGAGCACGAGAATTTTATAGCCCCTACAAAGTACTGTATACAGTTTTCGCTCCAGTTTATGCTGTTAAATGAAGCATTTGGTAGCGTATGGCACTTTAAGCACTTTGATTTATGTTAAGACAGGAATTGCATCTGTAATAAACCTTCTAAAGTAGGGGTTTAAGAGCAATCTGCCGTATTTATTTGCGACATAAACACTCACCTGCAGGGCCTTTGAGCATCATCTGAGGCTGAAGTCGCTCGGCACGTTACAACCATTAAGCTTCAGGCACAGCAAGGTCATAGCCAAGGTGAAGAAGGAAGGGACTGGGAAGAAAGGGGTGGCACGGCCGATACTTTGAGATAGCAAATGGAAAAATATTCTTTTTCTCCTGTTAAATATTCCTGTTACATGAGTGTAATTTCTTACTCTGCTATAAAGAGTCCTTTTTTCTCCCAAACATGATAACGTACAAATCCAGTCTTGTTTAAAGTGAAATATTGAAGCACGCAGCCGTGAAATTAACATGAAAAGTCCAGCGACATCTTTGAGAAGAAATATAATACAGTGGCATTTGTTTCAGGTTTATGAAAACTCCCTCGAGGATGACTGGAAGTGCAGAAACCCTTTGCTGTCCTGGAACCTGCCCCAGCTCTGCCCCACGTGAAGGAGCTTCCCACCGTTATCTTGCGATTTTGGTATTGCATTAATTCTGCTCCTTTCACCTTTACCAGTCCTGGATCCAGCTGTCCTCGGAGGTTTCTCTGCGTTTTCTTTCTGAGAATGATGGTTGGAGGGTATTTTGGGGACTCTGGTCTTTTGCAACAGCCATATTTGTGTCCTGGAGGGAAACTAGAGTGTGTGCGTGAACAAAGACCCTTTTCTGTGGGTCAGAGAGGCGTAGAAGAGTACTGGGTGGTATGACAATGGTCTTCTGGAATAATTGGACTACAGTTATCTTCCATATGCAAGCTTTCGCTAGATAGAACTTTGCTTTTCTAAATTATCCCAGGCTCTTGTCAGTGATGCCCGCAGACAGGCCAAGGGGCAACGGGCACCAACTGGAACCCAGGAGGTTCCAGCTGAACAGGAGGAGAAAATTCTTTGCTGTGAGGGTGTCCGAGCCTGGCCCAGGCTGCCCAGAGAGGTTGTGGAGTCTCCTTCTCTGGAGAGATTCCAAACCTGCCTGGACACGATCCTGGTCCCCCTGCTCTGGGTGACCTGCTGGAGCAGGGGGGTTGGATGAGGTGACCTCCAGAGGTCTCTTCCAACCCCCACCATGCTGGGATTCTGTGTGATCTGTGTATATAAACGATATCCCTTTAATTACGGAACTCAAGGTGATCTGCATGGCCACTCATTACCTTTGAGCTCCCTCAAGTGGCCATGACACCTTCCAGTTTGTCTCCCAGGTGCTTTTGTGCCAAAGCCCTGCAGTTTAAGCCCATGTTTTTAAGAGCAACACTGAAAGACCTGCTCTGATTTCACTGTATCTAAACTGCTTTAGGGCAGTTGAAAATGTGACCCCCATAATGTTTCCAGTTCTCTTTTGGCAGGTTAAAATCTGTTGAAAGACACCTATTGAGTGAAAATCAAGCATTTTAGTTTCGTTCGCAGCAGATGCGCTAGAAGCACACGCTACCAGCATGTTTTGAAAACTTATTTCGATTTTTCTTGAAAGTTTCTGCCCTCATTACGAAAATATTTTAATCAAAAAGCACCCTCTGTCACTTGATGATGTGCAGACAGGATTCAGGTCATCTTTGGTGTAACAAGGTGGCATTTTTCAGAAGGCTGGACATTCTTTTTCAAGGATTAGTCCAATACGCAAAGATCTTTTTGGACCAGACATCTCAAGTAAAATGAAAGGAGGAAAACGGAGAAATTTTACAAGCTTTTGCATTTCCTGCTATCCTTAGTGTAAGGTTTATTGCAGGCTACAACTTTAACTTTTTTTTTTTCAGTTTGTTATTGCTTATGAGAGGTTTATTTCTCTTGAATGCCTCAAACAAAGTGATAATATTAAAAAATGAAGCTTCTCCACATGAGGAGAAAGCCTAGGGAAGCTGTGGAGGAGGCAGGAACCTGTCAGGGTTGAAGCTCTGGCTGGGGTTGCTCCTTGGCACCTCCGTGCTGGGCGTATCTTGTATTGCTGATGCTCTCACCAGGTCAGTTTGGGGTGTTTTTCAGGGGGATTTTTAAGGAGCTTTTGCCACTGTTATGTATTTGTTTTAACTCAGAAGCCTCATTAGTTGTAGTGTCTAACGCTTGGGATTTTAAACCTCATCTTAGCGACCTCCTCCTTTTGCCCAGATGTGGTAGGTTTGAGGGAAGACTGGCTGGAAGAGTGACTTGAGAAGAGCGGCTGGAAAGTGCCCAGCGGAAAAGGACCTGGGGGTGTTGGTCGGCAGGCGGCTGAAGATGAGGCAGCTTGTGCCCAGGTGGCCAAGAAGGCCACCAGCATCCTGGGTTGGATCAGCGCTGGTGTGGCCAGCAGGACTGGGGAAGGGATCGTCCCCCTGGACTGGGCACTGAGGCCACCCCTTGAATCCTGGGGTCAGTTTTGGGCCCCTCACTCCCGGGAGGACATTGAGGGGCTGGAGCGTGGCCAGAGAAGGGCAACGAAGCTGGGGAAGGGTCTAGAGCACAAGTGTGGTGAGGAGCAGCTGAGGGACCTGGGGGTGTTGAGCCTGGAGAAAAGGAGGCTCAGGGGAGACCTTCTGGCTCTCCACAACTCCCTGACAGGAGGTTGGAGCCAGGACGGGAGTCAGGCTCTTCTCCCAAGGAACAAGCGACAAGACAAGAGGAAACAGGCTCAAGTTGCACCAGGGGAGGTTCAGGTTGGACATGAGGAACAATTTCTTCCCTGAAAGGGCTGTGAAGGGCTGTGCCAGGCTGGGCAGGGCAGTGG
>VZZY01014879.1:0-10609 GCA_013400335.1 Eurystomus gularis
AGCCTGATCTTGAATGTTGCCAGAGATCTACCACCCTTCTGGGCAGCCTGTGCTAGCGTTTCACCACCCTCATTGTAAAAAATGTCTTCCTTGTATCTACTCTAAATCTACCCTATTTTAATTTAAAACCATTACCCCTTGTCTTGTAAAAAGGTCCTGGTAAAAAGTCTGTCTCCATCTTTCTTATAAGATGCAGGTGAACCACCTCAGAAAGGCTCACAATTTGTTCTGTGCTCTAAGGATTTTTGGCTGGGATTCCTGCTAAGGCCTGCAAATGTATGGGCAGATGTGTTACCAGGAGGTCAGCAGGAATTCCTGCCTCTGGATTTTTCAGGTCATGGTTTCTCTCTTATATCTCTGGCTGCCAAGATATTGTTCTCAAAATCTGGCTTTTTCTAGAGATTCTTGGACTTATTTTCTGTGCTTGAACCCACTCCTGTAAACAGGATAGACAAGCACTGAAAGAGCAATGTTTGGGGGGAAAAAGTAAGTCTGGGAAAAATGTAGCCTGTGATTAGTTTATGCAATTATTCTAGTGCTTTAGTTATCTTTTTTACTAAAAAAACCCAACCAACCAAACAAAAAAAACCCCAAAAAACCAACAAAAACGAAACCAAAACAAAAAACCAACCTAAACAAAACAGTAAACAGAGACAGGCAAGCACAGATACAATGAACTCCTGTTCGAACCCACTTGCAGTGTCAAAAGTGCTCTTGGAAGACCTGCAGGAGGGACATGGGTGTGCACAGAGCTGGAACCAGACAGTTTTGCCCCCACCTGCAGAAAAGGTCAGCTGTCTAGAGGAAATTCTCTCCTGGGGCTTCTTTGCTGTTGTTTAGTCTTGAGGCTTAACTTTCAGGGTTTACAATTTCACAGCACAGAACAAAATAAAAGCTTTATAATGCATGGTGTGAGGTGCCTTGCTTAAGTAATAAGACAGGGCAAGCCACTAATTTTTGTGAGACTATTGGCACACTGTGAAGAGTGTGATAACACAAAAGGCCAAAGGTCAAAAGCAGAGTCACTTTAATCACCCAGATTAATTAATCTTAATTACCCTGAAGTGAGTTCCCTGGTCTGTCTCGTACTGCTATGAAGCAGAGTGGTTCAGGCAAACACAGTTCAAGTTGAGCATTTACTGGACATTAGGAGTGCTGCACCTTACATCCCCAATTGCCAGTGAGCAAGCACTCATTTAGTACCACACTCCTAAGCTAAATCAGAGCTTATGTTACAAACACAACTTACCCCCCCAAAGGTTCACATTCTTACAGACAAAGCTATATATACAGCTGGGTATCTGTTTTCCTTCCTTTTTCAGCATGAAGTATCCCAAATTAGCCTCCTTTGGTGCTAGATGTAAAATCTCTTTGTTGTAGCTTCATGTAGGAGAAAAAACATGAAACTACAGACTGTATGACTGATAATTAGTTATATGAGCACTATAATATACACCTTTGAAGAATTAATTCAGTATTTAGGTGGAGCATCTGATACAATATGACAACAGAACTCCACAAACACCTTCCAATATCAGTGTTATACCCCACCACATGCTGTGACCATTTGGACCTCCACTGCGGCATCAGCTCTGGGACACAATTCTACCCTTAATTACAGAACAGGAATCTCCACTTTCTTACAAGAATTGAGAGCAACATCAAATAAGAATGTGAGAGTACACTCAGATTCATTCCTTTAGACAGCAGTAGAGCTTGACAGAATGCATGAGAATATTAAATGTAAGAGTGTAATCTTTACAAGTTATTATCTTAAGATTTCCTACTTTGCTATCTCCATGTATTTATCCAAACCAAATACCTAATTCTTCTGATAGCTATTTATCGTACCTTTATATACAGAAACTTAGATTTTACGTGTTTGAACCACATCTGTAAAGCAAGGTAGTGCAAGAATTTTTTATTTCTTGCATTTGAGAAGGCTGTTTTACATGTGGTCTAAATACATGCTTTGAAGGTTTTAAAAATATGTTTAGTGCTGTTCAAGAAGGGCAAGGTAAAAAAAAAATTTCTTCCATGGAGAGAATGTAACATTCTCTGATGAAGTCTATCAGCCAAAGGCTAGAGACTTGAACCTTCAAACCTTATGCTTTGCCCAAAGGATGCATTTAATAAAAGCAGGTTTTGCACAGGTACACTGAAGTGGCAGATGTAGTCCAAAACACGTCTCATGAGAGCAGGATGCATATATAACTCTTAGAAAATGCAGAGACTCCTCTGGCCAAAAACCATACAGGGCACCTCTCACTTCTGAGATAAGCAGAGTGCAGGAATAGCGTAATGTAATTGCTAACTAACTTATTATAGAAATCTTAGATTAAAACCACCTGGTTGCCAAGTTGTTAAATTGGAAGTCTAGTATGTTCAAACAGAAGCTGGCTGTGCCTCCGCCTTGCAAGCTGAAAACAACCAATACACTCTCTGCATCTGTGGTGGTACGATCTACCCCCATTTATGGACCACTCCACACAGGGTGAGACTCCCTTTCCCAGGTCACACAGCAATGCATTGGAAAAGTGCAGGTTGTGGAAGGCAATGAAGTGAATTGTGAGGTACGTTTCCATTTCAACCTACCTCGAGTATTGCCATATTCTGGTTTGCACATGTCCCGAACTTGAAGGTCCTGGTATTTTTCCATCAATTGCACATGTGCAGAACTTACTGGATCTTAGGGTCCTGGTATCTCCACTCTGGGTCACAATCCAAGTACAAGCATGGCAGGTTGTAAGAAGGTCGACTGATCATCCAAGACTATAAGGAGGGGAGCAGAAGCCAGATGCGCCAAGGGGACACCTGAACACTCTGGCCCACTGCAGGACATAATTGTCATTATGTCTCCAGAGAACAGGGGAGGCAGGAGCCAGGAGTGTTAAGGTGGTAATGGAAAAGGAAAAGTACCTCACAAAAGTAATTTACCTTGAACCAAAATGAGAACCTCTGAGGTCTCCTGGGTTGCAGCGGGCTGCATCCAGCACCTCCCCTGAGCTGGGACACCTCTCAGGACAGCCTGCCAGCAAAGTGGATGCAAGGCTTGAGAGAGACCACCTCCTTCAGACTCAACTCCCACCTGTTGAGAAATGCTGATGTGTTGCGAGTATTTATTCTAAACTCAAAGGGGAAAATGTTGACTATAGGCTAGTCTCTTTTACCCACCTCTCTACCCGTCTAGGCGTTGGATTAATGCATTTGCTTCTATGAGTGTGGGCATCTACTTAATTCACTGGCCAAGTGCTTCTGTGTCTGTATGCTTTGTGTTTATGCACGTATACATGCTTTGGTTGGAGTTACCTTGTAGAAAGTTAGTGTGAATCTTGTAATCCTCAAACCTGTGATTAAGTCATTGTTTTACTCAATCACTTGTTATAGTAAGTGCTGCTAAAATCAGGCTTTGATTTTCACATTTTATTAATAAATCTTGAATTCCAGATAAATCAAACTAATCAAACTGTGTCTAACATACTCATCCATGACAGCATCCTTCGTGGCTGTAAATGCATATTACTTTCACATGGTACATTTCTTGGGCTGAAAACTGCCAGGTTCTGCTTACAGCTTACCATGCTCTTTGTTCTTGTTGCTGTTCAGTGAATGCACTTCACTCACAACTTGACTCTCGCACTACTCATTTAAATACCATGCAGTGTAGAGTCCTAAGGCAGTTTAAAGCAGGAAAGAAAAAAGCAAGGTTGATAACCAAAGAAACTAAAGCTTTCCTAGGAAAACTCCCCCAGCACACTACCTACCCACCAGCATACGCTGGATGCTTTGGCTGAGGCTTGGCAGTAGTAGGGACTTAAGCAACAGCCAGTGCTAATTAAGGATTATCAGCAGCTTTCAATGATGATTCAGACACAAAAGGAGCCAGCCAAATTCCTAGGGAAGAGTTCATTATCTTTCACTGCTTTAAAATCAAGCTGTCACCAGCCTCCAAAACAGCCACATTAGACTCGTTTCTTTTCCTAAAAATATCACAACAATGAGGTTATTTTTCGATGGGTCAGGGAGTGTAAAATTATTATGGAAAGACAAACCTCAGAATCATAGTAGAGAAAGCCCTGTTCACATCTCACTTTTTATTGGATATTTATTAACCACTTAAGGCCTTAATTCAAAGCAGTTAAGCATATCCTTAGTTAGAACCCCAATAGAATAAGCTTAGTCAATGTACTCTAACGTGTTTAAGTGATCTACCAACTTGAAAAACTAAATCAAGCTTTCTCCATCTGATGGTAAAATCTTATCAGGTCTGATCTACTGCTGTTTGGATCTAAGTGTGTTGCCTACTGTAAGAAAAACAAACACTGAAAGTTAATAATGCATTACCAGTTTGGTTGTGTAGGTAGGGAGAAGGATGTATATTAAATACGAGTGCTCTGCTGCAAGAGAAAGCTGAGTAGTGGTAGTATCATTTTAGTTCTCAGTCATTTGTTGAGTGGAATTACTTAGGCTGTTTTATTTTCTCACATCAGTTCTATGCTGGCAGCAATTTTAAGGGATCTGAGGGTTGCCATGAAGTGTTAATTAATCCTTCATGTCTCACTGAGCACCAGAGTGAACAATTACTTTGATATAATGGAACAGGAGTGGATATTTTTGTGCACCCACTCCAGCACCTCAATGCCCTTCTTATACTGTGGTGCCCAAAACTGGACACAGTACTCAAGGTGCGGTCTCACGAGTGCCGAGTACAGGGGCACAATCACCTCCCTACTCCTGCTGGTCACACCATTTCTGATACAGGCCAGGATGCCATTGGCCTTCTTGGCCACCTGGGCACACTGCTGGCTACTGTTCAGCCAACTGTCCGCCAGCATCCCCAGGTCCTTTTNCATGTAATCTGTAAATTTACTGAGGGTGCATTTGATCCCCTCATTCAGGTCATTGATAAAGATATTCAACAAGACCCGTCTCCGAACTGAGCCCTGGGGAACCCTGCTTGTGACTGGCTGCCAACAGGGTTTAACTCCGTTAGTCCTCATGGGACCATAAGTCCCATCTGTAGGCTCATTTGCTATAACGGTACTGACTAGGTCTAATACAACCACTCTCTCCTCTAACAAGTTAGGCAGGGGAAGGGCTTGAGTTTTGCCCAGATTTGGTTTAGGAATTAACACTGAACTATTCCATACCAACAGGCCCAAAGCTCTTCCAGACATGCCTCATTCTGCCCCAAATCTGTAATATTAATGAGAATATCATATGGAGGGAGGGAGCTTCTGAGCCAGCTTTCCTAGGAAGGTGATCTTTGCCCCTCAAAACCTGTGGGGCTTCACATGGAATTTAAGCTCTTGATTTTGTTTTTCTTTTGTTCTGGTGCCAAGTCTGTGTCTCCAGTGGTTGTAGGCTTTGATTCAGCTGGGTGTTGACGCATAAAAAAAAGGAATACTTTTTTTCTGTGGACATATTCCTGACCTTGAGCTTAAGCATGTCTCAAGGATATGATGCCTCTATAACAGGCAGTAGTTGTAAAATACCTGTTCTTTGCATTCTTGCGCATTCTCTTCTCTTACCGTCTTACCTCTTTATTCTAATATGCAATATTGTCATAATAAAATCCAGGTTCACCTCAGCTAACACTTGGATGACAATTTTTTAAATTACTTTTTTTTAATGTCTTTGTAGTCATTTTCTAAATGTATCACAGAAAGCTCTGCCTACGATTTGTATCAGCTGAACAGCCAATCTTTCTCATCAGGCAATGCTACTGTAAGGACACAAAATGCAAATCTGCAAAGCATTGAATAATTAGTCACAGAGGGAAGGCTGTTTCCACAGCTATCTACCACCCACATAGACACTTAGATGCTAAGCTATACTTGAGAAAAGCTTTTACAAAAATCGTTGTAATAGCTATATAAAACCCTCATTTATTTAACTCCCTTATCAGCAGCATTGTATTATAAACACTAAAAGGCAAGAGAAACAGGTTATCAGCATGGGCAAAATGTTGAACAGTCATTGGTCTTTTGCTTCATGTACTAACCTGGTAAGCAGCAGGTAGACCTAAAAGCTAATGTCTAGTTCAGGGCCTCAGCACTATTAGCAGTGCAAATGTGCTTTTTCATACAAAAGCTGAATTCTCTCTGTCTGTCTGAAGTTCCAGATGAGTCTCTTAAAACATAAGGGGTTTTTTCTGTTGTTTTTTAACTCCTGTTTTTTAGTTTATGGCCTGGCCCTTTTTTTTTTGTTGTTGTCTTTTGGATGTTGGGAAGAGTTGGGATGCACTCTCTCTTTAAGAGTCACATGCATTATGGTGATTGTACAGCTCCTAATGTGGAACACAAATATAAGATTCTGATGTGAATCGGAGTCTTGTCTAGGTGATACAATAATACACACAGCCTGTGGTAACTGGATTCCTACAGCCAGCAAACAATACATCCAAAATGTCCTATGTCCATCAAAATGTGCCACTGTTTCAGGGAGTGCTGCTCATGAAGGGAATGTAATTCTGGTGAGACAAGGTGCCTGGTAAAGTGCCATGGGGGCATTAGTTAGTACTCCAGTTTCAGACTGGTGGGAGATTGGCCTTTTTGAGAGCAAATAATGGCTAGGGCTAGATTTGTTCTTTTCTCAGAAGAGAAGTATCATCCAATAAAAGAAAATCAACTAGGATATGAGCTTTTCTTTTGCCTGTTCAGTTCTTCTGATGATAAAATTTCTCAAAACTTGTCTGTCTTTAAATAGTCTAGTTCTAGCTTTGAAGAACCATTTGGGAGTTGGACTTGACGATCTTTATGGTTCCCTTCCATCTTGAAATATGCTATGATTCTATGATTTGAAGGCACTATGGTATTAGATGCTTTTTTGGCTATATACCATAGTTCATGCAAACAAACTGTGACGAAATTCACAGAACAAGGAAACTTAAACATACACCTTGCCATGTTGTAAGCACCTCAGCTCTTCCAAAAGACTCTCTATGAAGCTGGTGGTCCATTTCAGACATCTAGGGCATTCCCTCATATCCAAGGCTACTTTACTTCATTGAGCTGCTCTTGCATGCTAAGCTCCCTTTCTGAGAATTGTTTCAGATACCCATCTGGCTCTTTTCCCTTCGATCACCAGGCATAAACTTTTACCATAAACAACTGAAATCTAATTATGGTTCTTCTGGCTCAGAATCTGTCCTTGGAATGCCTGTTTTAAGGCCCAAATGCTTTCTATGAATCTGTAACAAAAGCACTTAAAAATGCTGATTTAGATTATATGCATGAGAATTTTTGGCTGTTTTAATCAATAAATGTCTGATATTAATAATTTGTGCTATTTCAATCAGTTAATTAGCTTTTTCATTGCTGAATAGTTGGTGGGAAACACTGGCATTTAAATAATAGTAATAGTTATTTCTCTATTTTTAATTCTGATTTTATATAGTTCTTCAAGTGATAACTATTTGGAGAGAACTGATAATGAGCTTTACTCCTGGCTGTCAGGAATTGAATGAACTCCACCTGCCTCACCTAAAGGAGGGCCTAGAAATGTCTCACCGTTACGTTAGAATCATGAACTCTGTGATGTGTAGCTTCTGGAAGGTCCAAAATCTTCTTGCCAGATCAGAATTAAATTTTTACCTCCTATGCCTCTGGCAGCTCCATGGCTGCTGGTGGATCAGAGGGATGCAAAGTTGTGAGTTCAAGTCCAGGGTACTTTTCTCTGTGATGGCTTAAGAGAATGTGCAGTGTTCTGCAGCCATAAAAAGTCTTTTAAGTACACACCATCAGCCTGCAACAGAAGCACAAAAAGAATGGAAGCAGAAGAATTATTTTCCCTACACACAGGCACGTGTTGCTTCATGACAGCTACTTCTTTAAGTATTTTAGTGGGATAAGGCTGAGGCAGTAACATAAACAGACTGTGGTAACTACAAACGGCATACAGATGACACACGGTACCACTGAAGTAACAGATGTGGTGGGACTGTGATGTGTGTGTCACAAAGGGGTACAAGGCCTCCAGCAGAGGCCAGTAGGGATGATGATGTGGGCTGGGCCTCCTCATGAGGGAACAGCCGGGTTGCCTGGGACTCCTCTGTGGGATGGGCAGCAGGCAGTCAAGAATTAAGGTCAGGCCTGGGGAGAGGTCAGGGACAGGGGTGACACTGAGGAGTGTGGGTAGGATATTACTGACCTCCTGGTTGTATGGAAGGGAACAAAGGACATGAGAAAGTCTCTGGTCACCCACCCCAGTTGTCCTCGGGGACTTCAACCTCCCTGACACTGGCTGCAAGGATGATGCAGCAGGACACAGGCTGCTGGGAAGATTTCTGGAGGGTGTCAGGGATAGCTTTGTGCTATAGGTCCTGGAGTGGCCAAGCAGGGATCACGCAGAGCTGGACTTGCTGGTCAGTAACAAGGAGGAGCTGCTGGGAAAGTATTGATGGAGGACAGCCTTGGCTGCAGGGAACATGAGATGGCAATGGTTAAGATCTGGGAATGAGTGAGGATTCCAGAGTAGAAGAGGACAGATCTAAGACCTTAAGAAAGCAAACTTTGGCATGTTCTAAAGAAAAAAAGGAAGTAAGGGGTTGAGGGGAAGGTGTACAATGCAAGGGACAATTTTCAAGGGCCTCAGCAAAAGAGCAGACATAATGCTTCTCCAGGAGACAAGAATTTTGGCATGCTGATAACTTCAGATGAAAAATCAAATAACTACTTTACATGAAGCAAAATGTAAAATCTTGCCATGAATTTAAGATCTGCATTTTATTTTGGAGCACATTAATTTTAAATTGTAACTTTCTAAAATGTTATGCAGGAATATGGCAATAAGTTAAAGTACTTTATTTCTTTGTTCCTTCCAGTAGGCTGAGCTCCCTGATTAACTTACCTCTCCCATGACACACAGTCAGTAGCTTTGCATATCTCTGTCAGGAGGGCTTAAGGTACTTCAGAAGTAAACCAGACGAAGTCCTGTTGTGCCAGTTCAGTCATCATCATTTTATGCTGCCATCAGTTGCCTTGATCACACAGGCCAACACTGAACTCAGCAACATCCCCTCAGAAGTCTTCTTTCAGACAGTCCTGACATAAGTTCCTATGGGCCCAGCTCCTCCGCTGCTCTCTGTGGTGCCAGCATCACCTGTCACAATGGACAAAGATGGCTCCCTCAGTGGCCCCTCACATGAAAGAGCACCACCCAGAGAGCTCAGCAAGATGCTACCAGCCCAAACAGAAAGCTACTCCAACTGATTGCCTCCTGGTTGATATAATCCTGGCCTCGCCCACCACCCCAGCCATGACCACCTGGGTGAGGGCAGAGCCACAGAGACACAGGTGGGCCAGGTTCTGCCTCTGGAACATGAAACCAATAGAAAAACCAAACATTCTGCTAGGTTGTGACTCATTCGCAGGTAAACTCCAGCTTGGGGCCCACAACTCAGGCCCCAGCACTTCAAGTTCTTACCCCTTGAAAAAGAAAGGGACACATATTACAACCCACTAATTATCCATGGTACTTTAAAAGAGATACGTAATATGAAAAATGTGGAAAGGAATTGTTTCAGGTGCGGGTAAAATAAAACTCCAAACATCCTCCGAACAAAATGTTGAAGTTCTGGTCAATGTAACAAATGAAAGTCCTTTGCTATTTAGTGAAATAAATTTTGCATAAGAAATTTCTTTTTTTAAAATGAAATATATTTCCTATTGACTTTTTTTAGCTAATAGTTTTCTGGTGGTCTTTTCTAGATACTAATTTCCTAGAAAACATTCACGAGATACTGCTAACTCCCATAGCTCATACTGAAAATCTCACTGGAATAATGGAAAAATCATTTTGGTTTTACACATACCTGTACTCAGAAGAAATATATATACCTCTGGGGACTGTATCCATTCTAATTACATTCAATTTAATCAAAATTATGATTGACATTACTCTTACCTAACGTCATTCAGCTACACATTTGTAGGTTGCTATACTGATGTCACACTCATGTTCATTAATAATGGTTTGGAAAACATGGCTTCAGATCCAAGTTTTCAAGGATGGTGATGAAAGTTGTTCTTTGGAAATGGGGCATTTCTTTAAGTCATTAGAGCTTCATAAATCTCAGTGTCCATGAATTGGTAGATGAAGAAATTTAATGGTTTTGGTTAATTTTAACTTTTATAAGATAGCAGTATTTCCAAGCCCATGGTTGATACTGTGTAAATATAGATTCATTGAATGCATTGGGTTGGAAGGGACCTTCCAAAGTCATCTAGTCCAAGCCCCCTGCAGTCAGCAGGGACATCTCTAACTAGGTCAGGTTACTCAGAGCCCCATTGAGACTGGTCTTGAATATCTTCAGGGATGGGGCCTCCACCACCTCTCTGGGCAATCTGTTCCGGTGTTCCACCACCCTCATTGTAAAGAACTTCTTCCTAATGTCTAATCTAATCTAAATCTCTAATTAAAAACCATTGCCCCTCGTCCTATCACTACATGCCCTTGTGAACAGTCTCTCCCCAGCTTTCTCGTAGGTCCTCTTCAAATACTGAAAGGTTGCTATAAGGTCTCCTCAGAGCCTTCTCTTCTTGAGGCTGAACAACCCCAACTCTCTCAGCCAGTCTTTGTAGGACAGGTGCTCCGGCCCTCTGATCAT
>VZZY01014880.1:0-45397 GCA_013400335.1 Eurystomus gularis
AGACTTATGGGTGTCCAATTGGAGACCTCTGCCTTCTTAGGCTGGGCTTCTTGCCTCCTGGACCCTTGCTTTCAGGACCTTTCGGCCCTTCACTTCTCAGCCCTGCCTTTGATCCCAATTTGTGTGTTCCTGAACTCGGTTCCCGTCAGCTGCTGAGCCCAGTCTGGGACTTTGCCAGTGCCTGCTCCACAACCTCAGTGGTGACAGTGATGTAACTGCCATCAGGGGGAGGTTGGGTTCGATACTGGTTTTGTGTATGTTTCTACATACTCCATTTTATTATTATTATCTTCATTAAAGCTGTTTTAGTTTTCTTTTCTAATCTGAAGCCTCTCTCTCATTCCCTTCCTCTCTCGTTTGGGAGGGGAGGGGGCCGTAAGTCTCTCTCCCTTATCCTCTTTCTCTTCCTCTATTTGAGGGGGAAGAGGGGTTAACAGAGAGTGTCTGTTGTAGGTCTGGTGGACTGAGCCTAAACCTTGACAGTCATTAAAGCAGATGTGGAGAAGAGGATATTTCCCTTTCATTACATTCCCTGTAGCTGTGAGACCCCCTGTTTCTTGTAAATTGTAGCAGGTTTTGAGGATTGCGCTGCTGTGACTCCAGTGCATTCCTGGGTGCAGAAGGCAGACCCCTACTTAGCAGACAAAGTTTGGGGAGCTACTGTGATTGGTAATAAGGAAGGACCAGAGGGAAAGTGTCATTCTAACAATTCTGACAACTAATATTCTATGCTTCTTTGATCCTTTAAAAGCAGCTCTGCAGTTTAATGTCAAATGATTTGACGGGGTTTATTAATAGAAGACTTTTTCTGGTAGAAAGGTGCAGTAACAATTCATCTGTGAAGCACACTCTATTGCTGAGGAGAGCATCAGCCCACACTGATTCAGGTAGTTTTCTGATGTTAGACACCAGTGGGCCTTGCCTCCTTTTCCTCTATCAACCTGATGGGCAGCTTCTCTGCCCTACTTGACTCTGCTCCAAATAACCAAGCAGCCAACTCCTGACTCTAGCAAGGCTTACCTTGTGTGCCGTTCTCAGAAAGGAGCACCAGAGATACAGGATAGTGGGTGCTTAGCACGTTTTTCCTAAATGTATTGTGTGGACAGAGTGAGCAGAGTTAGTCCAGAGAAGACTGAAATAAGTCTTGATAATGGTTTTTCCAATATCGAACCCTTGCTACAGAGAGGAAGGGGACTGTGTCCACTGGGAACAGGACTAGAAATACTGGTGGTAAATGGTAGTGAGGGAGCTTGAGGTTAGACACCAGGAAAGATGCTGATGGTACCAATAATTAAGTGCAGGAATAAATTGCCTGGGGATGCTGTGGAATTTTTGTAACTGGAGGTTTTTAAGATAGCTTTTTCTAAACATCTGTTGGGAATGATTTAGGGAAAGCTGAACCTGCCTAAAGCAGAGGTGCGATTTAGGTGACTCCTCAAGGCCATCCAAACTATTCACTCTTAGGATTTTCTGTATATGAAGAACTAGTAAAGATTTTTATGGTGTGTATTCCTTTTGGAATATCAGCACGTCTGAAAAGAGGATCATACAGACGGCGTGCTCTCAGCAGTATAGGTATGAGTACAAAAAATGCCTTAGTGGGGTGAAAAGTTACATTAGGCTTATTTTGTCGTAGGTATTTTGTCCTGGGAAAAGATATTTTGTTTTTAACTTCATTCAGTGTGGAGGATAAGAGACTTCCATCTGATGCTTTCCTTCATCTGAGTCAGAAGTGAAGAACAAAACAGCGTATTGGGGAGGAGGGAAAGAAAATACAAATACTAAAATATTGTATATTTAGGTACTAGCCCTTTAAGAATGTCCTTGCCTTCTACACCTTACTAAGTAAACTTCATTACATAATTCTTTCCACTTAGTTTAAATAATTCTTTCTTCTTTTACAAGAGCAGAATAAGCTGAAGATGTTTCTGATGTCTGTGTTTCATGCCACTGGACTGTGAAGTAACCTTTCCCAATGCAAGTGAAAGCTCAAAATAGTTGCATTCTTGCTTCTAAGTGAAGAGGGGTCCTTCAGGAATACACATTTTAAAATGCAGGCTGACTTTCTAGTCTTTTGTAGCATTTGATCTGCTGCTGCACAGAACACAATTGCAGGAAATACTCCTGAAATCTTTATAGTTCAAATAATTGCTGCAGGTGTTTTTCAGAGCAAGTGCTGGTTTCTTCCTTAGAAGAAACATATTTTATTATTTCCTAGCTAGGTAAAGTGCTGTAAGAGGTTGGAATTGGAGGAACGCTTTAGATGGATGCTCACAGATGATGACTGAGGGGTAAGCACTTCACTAACAGTATGTCCTGTCTATCAATTACAGCCTTTGAAGGTGACCATGCTACCACTAGCTCTCCTGTCAGGCCACAGCTCAGTCTGCTGGAGAGTAAAAGCAAATAAGTCAAGGCTTATCCACACATACTCTAGAGAAAAGTGAAAGGGAGAAAACACTGCCCTCTTTCCACTACCTATAGAGATGTCTTCCTCTTTCTTTAAAAACTTCCTTGGAAATGGGTGAAGTTACTTCATTGCTTTGTGAGTACCCTCACACAAGGTGGGGTACAGAACCAAAATGGGTTTTGTCTCTGGGGCTATGTGTAACAGAGTGGGAACTCCTCTTGTTCATGATGCTAGAGGGTGGCTGGTCCTGCAGTTCTGTATAGGGGACTTTTTCTAAGACTAGGAGAATAGCTATGGTTGAGAGAGAGTTCTTTTAGATAATACAGCATTGAATGAACTGTTTGCATGAGTGGAGAACTGTTTGTCAAGGCAGGCAGGAGTGCTGATAGCACAAACTGGTACCACTGTTGGTACCTGGCAATGGCAGAGTGCCGTGCTCTGCCCTGGCTAGCTGCTAAAGCTTGCTTTCCATAACATGGGGTCTGAGGGCTCAAGACTCTCTGGAGATGTAGAAATACAAGTCTTAACCTAGAGCGACCATGCTTCAAACCAAGATATAGGTGGGCATTCGCTTTTTCTTAAAGGAATGCTCAGAGGACAAGCAGACATCATCACCTTACTATGCTTTTAAGACCTTGTTTATTGCACGAGTTGTAATTTTCTGGTTTTAAGGTTTGGCTTTTTTTCTGCAGACAAGTTCATGCTCCCCAGTTAAAAATGTGACTTCATCTTTGAGAAGCTTTTGTTTAGCTTTTCAGATCTTCTAATAAAAAGCTTTCCCTGTGGAAATGCCTTTCTATATGGTGTAAGAATAGAGGTGGCAGCTTCAAGAGACAAATGTGTCTTTCATATTAAGACAAGAATTGGTCTAGTGGGTGTTTCTTCTCTTCCATAACTGAATCAGGATATGGAATTATTGATCATGAGAATGTAAAATTGCATTGCTTTGTTTTAAAGAAGGTAAATAATGATACAAGGTGTACCTTAGATGGTTCTGTGTTGCTGGGGATGGTAGTTTATTTTTGTGCTATCCTAACTTCAGAGGGATGGTACATCAGAAGCATAGAGAGCCACCATGAAAAAATTACGTGGTCACCTATGCTATACGTTTAAATGTGACCTCGAGTAATGTCATTCTGATCTGAACTGCAGTGACGTCAATATGAAACGTGGTGTTTGTGCTACTGTTTGCAGCTGGACAAAGATGATAAGCCTTTCCCAGGCAAAGAGTTCCCTTCATGGTTTTGTATGGCTTATAATTTTCTTCATTTGAAAAAATGCTGTTGTGATTGATATTGTATTTTACTAGTGCTGCTGATTATTTTATTTGAAGCAATAGAGGAATGTCCATCCTCACTTGCTGAGGGAACTTAGGAAGATGATAAATTCAGCCCTTTTTAGGTATTGTGTCTCTCTATTCTTGATGGACAGTCTAGACCTGTGGCACAGGTTCCCAGCAAACAGCATATGAGCTTTGAAGCTCTTCTTTGAAATTTGTCTGGCAAATCTTTTTCTGTGTCGTTACTAATGGTCCTGGCAGTTTCACTTGCCATCTGTTTTCCTGCTACATATAACATTAGCTGCATGCTTTCTTTCTCATGCAACCTCAAGACTGATTTTGGACACAGTTTTACTTGATGTACCAATTGTTAGCTGAAGCTGCCCCTTCATGATAGGGAGAAGCAGAAATTAACTTACATTTTGGATTAAACAGGAGAGCAGTAAATGGAGCTGTAGATATGTTATGTTAGATGAAGTACACAGTAACAGCTTTAAAATTTGCATCATAGAATCATTACGATTGTAAAGGACCACCAGGATCATCAAGTCCAACCTTCATCCTTACATCTCTCTAGCCACTAGACCATAGCCTCAAGTGCTATGTCTACTTGTTTTTTAAACACCTCCAGGGATAGTGACTCCACCACCTCTCTGGGCAGTCTGTTCCAGTGCCCAACGACTCTCTCAGTAAAGAATTTCTTTCTAATATCTGATCTAAACCTCCCCTGATGCAACTTGAGGCCATTTCCCCTCGTTCTATCATTAGTGATTTGGGAGAAGAGACCAGCCTTGCTACAACCTCCTTTTAGGTAGCTGTAGAGAGCAATAAGGTCTCCTCTCAGTCTCCTCTTCTCCAGACTAAACAGCCCCAGTTCCCTCAGCCGCTCTTCATAAGGCATGCTTTCCAGACCCCTCACCAGCTTTCTTGCCCTTCTCTGGACCCGCTCCAGCATCTCGATGTCCTTCTTGTACTGTGGTGCCCAGAACTGGACACAGTACTCAAGGTGCATATACTATTTAGCTATTTCAGTCAAAGCTGATAGGGATTGATGCTACTTCTCATAGAAGTAAATAGGCATAAATAGTCCTAAAAATTTGTTGAGAAACTAGGGTAATTAAATATTGCACATCAAATAATCTTAGCTTGAGTGTTTTGACAAGATGGGACAGAACTATAATTGGCCCCAGTTTTTCTGATAATTTCATGCTTGAAAAGTTACCTGTCATGTTAAACAAAATTATTAGCTCTTCTGGAAGACACAGGTCTAAATAAAGATACTAGCAACCTTCATTAGTGTCCCTTGTCTTTTGGAATCTGTCCATGTTATCTGTATCTATAGCTAAGCTATACTGTTTACCTCTGAAGGCAAAAGCGTATCTGGCCCCACTGAGAAGCAAAGAGACCAGATATCTTTATACTAGACCTTTTAAAATCTGAAGTAAGAGCTAGAGAGAAGAATCCACATTATGGATATAAATTCTGCACTTCATGAACCTTGATGAGAGTGAAAGATGTGTGTACATGCACATACATCAATGCCAGAAAAGGTGACCAAACCAAGGAAGAACAGGATTTGTATCTGGCAAGTCACAGTTTGTGTGTGGAGAGATACAGGAAGTGAGGAACAGATTATTCTGGCTAAGGCCACATGGTTAAACCACAGAGGGAGCTGATATGTGGCAAATGGTGAACAGCAGAAACATGAGAAATACTGTGTGAAGGTAAAGAGGGCCACTTGTTTTGCATATTATTTTCTATTTTGTGTTAAACTTGCAGAGATGAACTTCAGGTTTAGCTTCTATTTTCCTCATTTTATCTATATCCTAAATTTAATTTAGCTTCACTATCCTATAAATTGCAGACTTTGAAGAATTACCTCATTAGTCTGGTTTGTGACTTACTTAATTTTGTATTTCTGTCTATGCTACCAGCCTGCAGGGGTTTTTAAAGCTCATTTCTTCCTGAGTGTCTCTGATTGTTTTTTAGTGCATTTCTATCTAGATTGGCAACTGGTATAAATCAGCATGGTCACAATAGTTCCACTGAACTGCTCTGCCTGTTTTCATATCAATTTGCTTAGAGTTCTGGATGTACTCTAGCAGTCTTTGTTTTGGTAAAACTCATGTTTCTTCTCTGAACTTCTGTAGTAACAACTACTATGAGAATTGGCCCAGTTGGAGGTTTTTTTTCCCCTTTATAATTTGTGTTTGTTTCAGATAGTAAATAGTATCTATAGTTCTAGGACGCTTAAGTAATCTTACTTGGCAAGTTATTCCTTACGCTGTTTCAATCCCATTAATTCCAAGAGGCTCTTAGGAAAATTGCTATATAAAATAGAAGTGCTTCTATAGTAGTCAATAACAGATGCTCAGAAAAAAGTGAGTATCAGGTAGTGCCATGTATCATATACCAATACTGCATAGAGTAACATGCTGGTTGACATAAGAAGGCGTACTGAGTTGTGACCCACTAAAGGAAAAGAGCTTTTCCCAATCCAATTAGGTTATAAAACTGAAGGAAAAAACCAGCATGCAATAGTGTAATAGTTCTCCCTTTTTCTGGCCACTTTGAAAAGTACTGTGAAAAGGCTAAAACTGTAAGATAAACGATTGATGTGTCTATAACATTAAAAATGTTATTTAATTACTATTTCATTTGTGTATCTTGATACTACCCAATTTTTTTGGCCTGCTTTTACAACTACTTTTGCATACCTGTGACTATTCCACTAAGTAAACAGAAGTTAATGTGATAACCTACTTAAACAATCTGTGTGGGACTGTGTTTCCCAGATCAGTTTCTTAAGGAGCAAAAAGCTTGTTTTGATTTGCTTCATTACTTGACCAAAGCATTTTCTGTGAGATTAAAATATTTTCCAAATATATTCAGCAGGTTAGTGGTAGTACTGTTCTTTTGGTTCAGATTGCCTTCTTGGCCTGTCTGTGGTAAGAGAGAAATGGGATATCAGCTCTTCAGCTGCTCAGAAAGATAGAGTCATTCCTGTGGATGCTTCTGTGGAACATGGAGAAGATCTCTCTGGAGCTGATTTCCTCTAGCTCTTCACAGTCACTGGCAACATTCTGCAACCAAGGGACAGGCCAAGAAGTCAGCCACGGATGAGGGGAAAAGACATGCTTTGGCATAAATGACAAGGCAAGCAGTTACTGTCTGTCACTTTTCTTTTCCTGTTTTAAATGTAGAATGAAGAAGGTTTCCTGCAGGAGGGAATGGTGAATAATACAGATGTTCCTGTGGATCCTGAGAATGAGGCTTACGAAATGCCTCCAGAGGTAAATCTGTTGTGGTGTTTGCTGAGAATGCATGAAGGAGAAGGGCACAGGAGGGGTCTGCATGCTCAACTTACATTGGCCTGACACAGGCTGATGCTGTGAGCTGCAGGGGCACAGCAGAAATGCAGTCTCTTTGACCAAGATCTCCCCAAGGCATAGTGCTGGGAATCAGAAAATTCATTGCTTTCTTGATAGTAAGGAAGTGTAACGGGAAAATATTGTGCGTGTTTCAAAACACCTGTGCCTGGGCTTCTGAGTAATCCACAGTACACTTGTATCTTTCTTATGTTTTATAGGGAATATGGGAAAACCTGCATCTTTAGAGATTTTTTTAATAGCTTGGCCATTTATCAAGGCATCATTCTTTGTAAAACACTATAGTTCACTATTATACTCTTAAGTTAATGCAATTATGGGAATAAATTTTGTTGTTTTTTGTGAACCTGCTATCTAAAATATTATTACAATATCTAACACGATGCATTGGTAGTTGGAGTGGCAGTTTTACAGTAGAGCAGATAATTCAGCTGAAAATGAGAGGTATAAAACATTTACATCATGATCCAGTAGAAGACTTAAAGACACGCTTTATTACTAACACCTTGAATGTCACGGGAATTATGAGGACTGCTCACATACTCATAGTTAAACATGCATTTAAATGATTTACAGACTTGTATGATTATCTGCAGCACCTGGTGTGCTGTTCAGCCCAAAGGTAGTCCTCCTCTCATCTCCAACAGAATTGCTGTGGGTGGCCTCGTGAGTTCCTGGCAACATCAGCTGAATCATGTATTAACCACTGTAAAATCCTAATTCTCCTGTAAATACCACAGCTTGTAAGGTACAGTATCTGGAAGATGTGACAAAATAATAATAAATGGCAAGATCCTGATCACATGAAAATCAATAATATTTTGTTACTGAATCAACTAGGGCTAGAACGAGCAGTGGAAGTAGAATGTATTTATCTCAGATACTAGTAGTGCTGATTTCTGCTCTCTTCATTAGGAAGAGTATCAAGACTACGAACCTGAAGCATGAGAGCTTCCTTCCTTTATATCTCCTGAAATCTACTAACTACTAAAGACGTCCCATACTGTACAAGTGCTGAGTTCCAATGTGCCCAGTCGTAAAATTTTTTTACAGTTTTTACGGTGTATTTTGAAGTCTTCCATCAGCAATGATTGGAGTATCTGTGACTGCATCCACCTTGTTTCAGCATTTCCCTCCTGCTGAAATGAAAGCTGGTTGGCAGGGTCATTGTTGTGCTGTGGATATTGTGGCTTCAAGTCTAAAAGTTAAAAAAGAAAATATTAAATAAAAACACCTAAGTGTCTACTGCTTATTTCTAACTCTGTACATGTTTTGTTGACAGGTTGTCAGTAATTTGATATTGTTTATGATACAATTTTTATTTGTTTCCTATGACTATTCTTTCTGTGCAGAGATGACTTATTGTGAGAGCTTTATATATATGTGTATGTATTATACATATAAAAAAGTAATTGAGCATGAACTATGCACCTATAAATATTAACTGTTGAAATTTTATTGTTTTGTGATGTGTTTTATTAACTCGTGTCTGTAAATAATGGTGTTCAAAAGAAGCAAATAAAATGTAACCCATTAAAAATGAACTTCTAAATTACTGATATTTTATAACACCTTCTTTCTTCTCCAAAAGCCCTTGTTAAAGCATTCAGGCTGTGTTGCTTCCTCTAGAGGAACAGAACCAGCAAATGTAAGCCTGGTCTATGAAAAAAACAGGGTGAAGAATGAGAGTATCAGGGCTGGTACCTCAGCTGGAGTAAATTGTTGACAGAAGAGATCAATTTATAGTGCTAATAAACTTTCTATTGTAAGGAGAACCTGAGAGCGAATGGAGCCATTAATATGGGCTGCAGCAGGTTATCAGAAAATCAAGAGGTGCTTTGAAGAATGACCGTTTCAAAGTTGTTAAAGCACTGGGCTATACAGATTAGTGGTGGATTAGATGCAATCAGTTTGTCATACAAGTCCTATTTAGCAGCATTTCAGTCTACTGTCTGTTTTTAGACACGATAATTTTAGTTATTATGTTGCCTGGATACTTTTCCATATAGTAAAAAGATTTAAACGTGAGATGGTTTTACTGCTCTCATGTTTTGTTTTCTGTTGTTTTAGATCAAGTGGTGTCTTTAAGCTGAACGAGACAGTGTTTTTTTGTTTAAGGTTCTCTCTCCTACAGCTAGTCTTCCCGGTGTTCTGGGACATGGATCTTAAAACATGTAAATATCATTGTCTGTTTTTCTAAATGGGGAAGTGTAGGCATCACCACAACACGTCACTGGTATGTACATAAAGAGACCCCAAACCCTGGAGGCTGAACTCTCCAACTTGTTCTTGAACTGAGCTCCTTTATGGCTTTCTGCAACCTTCCTGGTACCCAGTGTGCAATAGATCTTTCCAGGTACGTACCATCCCAACTGTATACAGTAGGAGCTGATGGTGTGGTACTGTGAGCCAAAATCACATGAGCCTACTGATTTCGTGACGCTTAGAAAACCGGTGCTTCAGTTTCCCATGTCATCCCCCAGGCCCAACCCCATATTTCTAAGGAATTTAATTTATTTCAGAAGAATTGCTATCAAGCTCTTTTTTCAAAGCAGTTTCAAATCTTGATCATTTCAAACAACTTGCGGATATTTTCATCAATAGTTGAATTGCTTCACGGAGCCTAAAGTCCTGTGCTCTTTTGCAGAAATCTTTCATGATAATCCGCAGCAACCCGCTAACAGTTTGTGGTCTCCTTCACAGGTGGTGTGTCAAAAGAATCTCTTGATCCAGACATCTCTACTGTTAAAATTTATTTTAATGCTTCCATGGTAAATCTATTGATTGTGTCTGTGAAAAATTACTATTAGGTCAGGGCACAATGTAAGATACTGATTTGATAATTATTACTGTTGTTTAAGGATCCTTCCTTCTAGTAGAAGGATTTGGGAAGAAAAACCCAGTGCTGTAGTGTGTCATTTTCCCAGCATTCTAGCAGGGACTCATCCATCAAAAGCAGCAACAGAGAGCAGTCAGATGCCTGATACTTCAGGAAATAGCACTGGAAATAGGAGCCTAAGTAGAATACATATTTCTGATGTTTATCTTCTCTTCCACAGCCCACAGGTCTTGATTGCTCTGTTGTTTCTCTATTAGGAAATCAAATTAAACTGTTTGGTTGCTCACATGTTGCAAATAAGTCATGTACTTCTTAAATAAGCTGTGGGGAGCAGTATGTCATAAAAACCAGTAACAGGAATAAATTGACTCCTAAGACTGGCCTATTGTCTGAGCATGTAGAACTTAATTATTTTCTCTTGTAGGTTAACATCAGCAAACAATTTAGAGTTTTCAGGTCATTTAAAATGTACTGTAGGTGATCAGTTTAGTTCTTGTGCCTCTTGCGAACATGCCCTCAGATGGCCCGAAAGTCCGTGGGACCCCTGGTTACTATGGCAGCGCAGTGTGATGCACTGCTCTGTTAACAAGCTGCATTTTAATTAGGTTCCTTAAGGGCTGTCTGACCATCCTTTCCAGGTAAACTAAATGCCATTTTGTTTTATTTCCTGCAGTGAGATGAATACTGACACACAGATTGCAAATGTCAGAATCATCTTGGATGCTAAAGCCTAACTAAATAGGTACTGCCGTATTCAGATTTCTTCAAATGTCTGCCTTGGGTATTAAAAAATGCTTCTACTGTTGTGATAATATTTGCTTAAGCAATGCTTGCTAGAGAAAAATATACCTCAGAGCCTTTTTTCCTCCTTTTCAAACCAAAAGCAATCTTCTGTCCTCAAATTACAAGTTAGTAATGAGTTTTACCATATCCTAGTCCTGCAGGGAAAAAACACGTTGCTTTTTTGTTCTATTTTGACAACTTTAATTGGTCTTATAATGGTTCCTAATGAGACATATTGTAATAATGTTTTTATTACTGTAAATTATAGTGTTAATACTTCTGTTGCATGCCTTTCGTATAATGACTTTCAAGTCATGTATTTGTCTGAGGGATAAGGCAAGGAATGCTCTCCTCCCCCCAACGAGACTTTCCTTCATTCATTTGAGAATTTGTAAGCAAGTTAATGTAAATTACAATGTCCTAAACTCAGGGGAAAATAACATGCCTTCATCTCTTCAAGAAGCACAGATTTTGCTCATCCTGGCTTTCATAGCATGGACAGCCTAGGCTCAGTGATTATTACATGGAAGTATCTAACAGGGACAGCAAGTCAATCAGCTGCGACAAACTCAGAGACCTTCGCCTCCAAGAGTTGGGAAACTTGAGTATTTAAGGTCATTCATTTAATGGCTGAAATTATTCCAGGAGCACAACGGAAGACAGGTACAGAATGGCTGCCTACACGTATTAACATACCAAGCAGAACTACTTAATCACCTCTAAGTTTTGATCCAAAGTTCACTCAAATCTGTGGGAAGATTTCTACAGGCTTCACATGAGTGTTTTTGGACAGCCATGGCTCCAGTTTACATTTGGTCTTCTCAAGTTACATGTGGCAGTCTGTACTGACTTGATGAGTTTCCAGTTCTTCTCTGTATGCTTTTTAAGGAGAAAATAACTGCTGAAACCTTTGCTTCTGGAGTTTCCTAAGGCACTGGCTGTATGGTACTTTTTTTGTCAGATAGATGGTGCTCAGTGGAGGTGTAGCTCCAGGTCTCTGATCCCTAACTTGCTGAAAATAAAGCAAGTCTTTTCGATGACTTACATAGGCATGGATGATTCCTGTTGCCTCTTAAGTCTCCAGAGAACTCAGAGATGGCAGAGATCAGATGATCAAGGTCCCTCTGCAGAATGTTGAAGAGTAGCGAAAGTAGCAGAAAAAAAAGACTATAAAATCCCACAGCTAAGTCCTTGCCAGGCTTTTTGAGCAGAGCTGCGGTCTTACACACTAGCAAAGTACCATACTGTAAATACTGCATGGAACGGCATACTTCAGATGTTGGGTTTGAATGGAGTAGTTGTCCTTAGGTTATTGCAACCTTAGAGGCAATTATTCCTTCGGATAATTGATATTTAATGACATATTAATGCAAATTAAATCTTTGTGTTGTGCTCTGGAATAGCTTAGGAGATAAGTGGGAGAAGTTAGATGGTTCCTCGGTTTTGGGTTTGTTCACACAAGACTTCCAGTGACCTTGACTAAATTACCTGATACTTTTTAGCCTCTAGCTTGAGCCTTTCAATATTACTGGAAAAGACTCTAATAATGGTCTTCACAGGCTATCATCATTCTGCTTGGTTATACACAGGTCTGAGCTAATAGCACCAGTTTTCACATAAGCAGACTTGCTCTTGGCTTAGGGTAACCAAAAGCAAATGAGATCTTAGCCTGTAGTGTCTCTAGGCTGCATTTTTTAATGGAAAATATGATCTGTTTAAATGCAGACATAAACAACTTTTCTCAAGCCTGCCTGACATTTAATGTGTAACTCAGAAGGTTCCTCTGATCTAAAAAAGGCTGGCAGATGGAGAAACAGCAGGTGGAACCTCAGATGAGACAGCCAGAAGGTAACAAACGGGGTAGGAAACTAGGTCAGATGAGATTTCTTCTGTCTTGGACGAAATGCTTTGAAAATGCTTCCTCCAGTGGAGGCATAGAAGTGGGTTTTCAGCATTTCTCATTAATACTTGTATCTCTGAATAGGTTGGAGTCTATCAGCATCTGATACATCTATAAGGCATATTTATGTGGAGAGGTGAATGTTTGAGACTTACAAGTGGGCTTTTTTCAGCTGCAGCGTAGACCTCTTTACAAGAAGCGAGAGCACTCATGCATTTCTGATTATTAACTTAAGATTTAACAAGGAAAATGTAGTTACAAAACCCCAACTGCTTGGATACCTCAACTTCTTTTCTTTTTCTCTCTACTCACCACTCTCCCATTTGTTTCTTTCTCTCCACTAATCTGATAAATTTTCAGAGGATTAGATCTTACCTTGTCACCATTGCTGAGTGTCCATTTTATTGCAAAATCTTTTTTTCCAGCCGTTGTGTAGTGCATTGTGATGAGGCTGCAAGCATGCCTGGGGAGCTGAGGTTTAGTCCTTGACCCTCCCTCTAAAATGACAAAGGACAACAGCTTATCTCCTCCTCAGGATGCTCCCATCACTACTGTATCCAAAGACACAGCGAGGCAGAAGCACTGCCCAGAAGCGCTAAAGGTGAAGAGGCACAGTGGCGATTAAAGGAAGGCAGAGGAGAAGGTTGGAGAAGGGAAACAGGCATGAGAGCCTTGCTGAGAACTGGCTGGCATTCATCCTGCCTCCCTCTCCTGGGGCAGTGCTTCTAGTGTCAGAGGCTAATGATAGAAAACAGTCCATGGTTTTTACAATGCCTCCAGGGACAGACACCTCAAGGAGCCAGGTAAATTCAGAACAGGGCTGCACTGGGCTCCATGAGGCAGAATTCCTGTGCTGCTTGAGGAAACCTGGCTTTTTCTGTTCAATTCTCTTTTCTGTTTTTCTGCCACCTAAAGTCCTCCGGCCAAAGAAAATAAAAGCAATTGACCAAGAAGTGATTTCTATGAATAAATATAAAACAAAGTATGAAAGCTCATTTTATCATAGAAAAGGGAATTTTGCAATGCCCATAGGACTGTTATCCTCTGTTGTTTGATCGGGAGTTTTTTTCATGTGAATTTCAGTTGTAAAATTCCGTGAAGCCTTACAAAAATAGCAAAGATTATAAACTAATGTTAGCATTTGGTAAGATAGCATCCTGCTGAATTGGTTACATTGCCCGTTTCCCAAAACCAGAAAAATCTTACAAGGAGCAGCCTTGGCAGAGACGAGACAGTGTTGTTGAGTGAAAGTGGACAAACATGTTAATAGTGAAAATGTAAAGAGTGCTGCATAATAAGGCCAAAAAGTAATGAAATATGTTATCTTGGTCCACTAAGTGGCAACTTTCATTGCCAAGGAATTGCCCCGAAACACTTGAAACAAAACTTCTCCTATTTATTCAGCCCCCTCACTCCAAGTTCCCTTCTGGCCCAGATTTGCAGCGAAGAGTGTGATATGTTTCATTTGAATAATTGGATGTTCTTACACGTGGAATAAGTGAAAGTGAATTCAAAGCCTTCAATTTTCTTTTTCATTCTCAGATTTATGAAAGCTCAACAAATTCAAATATGATGATAATTCCAGTCTGTTACAGTCTATGCAAAAGGCAGTTGCTATGCACTAAAGGGGCAGATCTCCTGCATTAAGGCATTTTGTAGAGAAATGAGTTTTTCCTGCCATTAGGAGTTGTTTAATGCCTGCGTGTTTATAATCTGGGTTTCCTGTTGACTGCACCTGATAGAGACCTGCTACTTGGAAAATGCTTGAAGAAAGGAAAGGAATTGTCCTCTAATTTTTATCAAATTTCATACATTTTATAATATGTCTGAAGCATGATTTTATACATCCTTTTGAGGACATCATCCTTGATCACACTGGATGCCTAAAAGTATACATAAATATGTATTATTTAATGGATACTCTGTGTGTGTGTGTGTGCACCCATATGGGTAAGTATGTGTGGGCATTACCATTAAATACTGTAAAGTGCTACTGTTGTAAGAATGGTCTTCACTGGGGATTATCCCAATTTCAAGGAACTGGGGATTATCCCAATTTCAAGGAACACTTACCTTATTAGGTAACATATTTGAAAGCTTCCTGGTTCTAGCCTCACAACTAACAGGCCAAATCTGCATTGGCAGAGTTTTGCAGGTGTCGCCACATAACTCTACAAATCCAGATGTGGCTTATTTTAGCTACAGCACAGGGTTACCAGCGTTGTTTAGACCCTTACAGTAAAATATGCTATATTAATAAAGATGTGCTGTTGCTGTTACACTTGTGGACTAGGTGTTCTTGATCATACAGCTACATCAGCCGAGAATTGCATTTATTTTCACCTGTGTTGTGTTTAGTGCTCTTTCAGGTGCTGAAGCACTCGTCACAGTGCCAATGCCACTTGACTAAGCATACTAATAAAAGCGCCCTGCCCAGAAACCCTGGCATTGCCTAGTTACACAATGGATTTCTTGGCAAACCTTTATTATGTGGGGCTGGCCTTCTGCTGTGGTTTTTGTGAACCCGTGACCACCAGTGAGATGTCGGCTGCTATGTGACCAGGAACGAGCTCTTCATGTCAACTGCTCTGCAGTGAACTGTAAAGCATCATGTAAACAATCAGGTTAAATCAGTGTAGTCTGTCCCTCTGTTACGAAGAGATGAGCTATGCTGCTTAAATAAAGGGAATTTTCTTGAGCTCGAATATCCACCTGAATTGATGAGTGTTAGCAGAGGCAGAGCAGCTTGCTGGCAAGGCAGCTCTAGGAGGACATTAGCTGGCTAATGCAAGTCAGTCTAGAGGAAATGAAAGCACAAGTGCGTGCTCCCTCAGGAGGGTGGGTAGATCTGAAGAGAATTGGCAGTGAGAATAGTGCACTTTAGGGAGAAACAGCATTTAACATGTTGATAAATCACCCATCTGTTTTCTCTCTTTAGTCACTTTGTCTTGTCTTATGAATTACAAGGTTGCTGGAGAAAAGGTCATTGTCTATTCGATGACTGTTCACTTCCTAGTGCAATGGGACCCCACATAACTACTGAAATGTAAGTGAAGTGTGAGGATAATGCTGTTAAACTGGAGGTTCGTGAGTCAGGTATGTTGCCTCTGGAGACCCTTTTGAAATCCACATGAGAAGGGTATGGGTGGCGTTGGAGCAGAGCTAGCTCTCAGCCCTTGCAGGCTACTTCAACTCTTTGTAAACTGTTGCCTGAATCCCTGCCAGCCTTCTCATTGCACAAGACACAGGTGCTGCCATGGAAAAGAAAGTTTGAATTTATTCAACAGCAAAGCATTTTGGCATTGTTTAAAGTGATGTGCCTGTGCTTGCCCAGCTCCACTGCTGAGTGTCTGAACCAGCTCTACCACCACCTGGCTAACAGGGATGTAATTTTCAGAGGAGATGCTGACTTAAAGTGAGAGTTATTTGATCTCATGATGGAAGTTATGAAGGAAAAGAAGAGCATGTGGCTGCACTTTGCAAAAAGCAGATGCTTTCTAGAGGTAATTGGGAAGGACTGCTTTGCTTTTCTTCAGTACCTGCAGAAGCAGTGCACCCAGTATGGGGCTGTCTTCTACGTTTGTGTCTGTGATGGACTTAAAGGGTTGCTATTGGAAAATTAAATTAATGGGCAAGTGCAGATCCTACGACACTGTAAAACAGCAAGGGCATCCTCTGGTAATGTAAGATACAGAGGCAGACTTTAATTCAAATTCTGCTAATCGCTTATGGTGTTGTGGTAGGAAAGTCACCCCAGTGGAATTTATGACTGCAACTGTAAAACAGAAATAGCTGTGCTTGTAAAGTACTCACAGATCTGAGAGATGTAATACTGCTAATTCTGAAGCTAATCTGACGCCCTTGACTAATATGGACATAATATGGCAGAAGGTGATAAGGAACTGGAAATTAATTTGTAGCTAGTTGCTACAGTTTGACGTTCTTTGCCTTCTCCTGTCACACACTTTTATGTCTTTTACCAGAGCTGAATGGCTATCTTGACTTTAAGAAACACAGCACAAGATCAAGACAGCTGAGCTGGAAAGTGTAAAAGAACGAGATTGTAGGCTCTCCTGTGTCATGCAGTCATTACTGCTGATGTTTCCAAGGCATACTGTTTGTAGAAGGCTGACTTTTTTAAAAAAAAGAAACATTACTACAATTAATTTTTTTTTATTATCCCATTTATCTTTCTACTGGTAGAAAAGACCAATAGCAGGGCTTTTCCTCCAACTTCTTAATTTCAACTGAAAGCAAAGAATGGGTTTAGTTAGATGTAAAATGAAAAAAAATTCTCTAGTTTTCTCATGAAGTAAGCTGAAACATGAATGTTCACATGGATACAACGAATTGGAACATCAGTTTGCAGCTGAGATACCTGAAGGTTAATGTGTGTCCGTCTTCGCTGACCTAGGGTCATGCCCCAGCCACATGCTGACACCAAGACATGGATCCCTACTGCAAAGATGCCTGGGCTAGAGGAGGGCTGTGACTTGCTCTGATCAGCTCTGAGCTTGTTGAATGGGACAGCAAGGATCAAGCCTGATCTCTGGTATTGTTGTGCCCAAGCATTTGGGATTGGAGCGCATCCTACCCTAGCCATATTTTTACCTCTAGGATCTGGAAAGAATTTCAGTCACAAACAAGAATGGTTATGAAACTGTTCCTAAAAGACTCTTGCTAAAGAATAGTCTCTTTTCTTATTTAACTTTTGTCCTTGTCTTTCTGCTGATCTTATATTGTTCAGTTACAAAGCCAAAAATGTGTTGAGTATCAAGTCATAACCTTGCACATCCCTAATTCCCGGTGGAATCTTGATAGAGACATGACGTACGGAAAATGCAGGGTGAGGACAACTGGAGATGTGCTCACACTAAAAAAAAAAAGTGTTTTTTTTTCCTCTTCCATTTATATTATTTCCAAACTAAATTGTTATGAACACATTCATTTTTGTAGGTATATTATTAGATAATAAGTATGTCGCTTGGCCATCTGAAGGGAAATAGAGCAACAGAGCTAAGGAATGGAAACCAGCATTGTGGTGGCTTCTTCATACTTACCTTTCTGTATCAGTGATTCAAGTTACATGTCCCAGTGTAGTGAGTTTGGCTTTGCAGCACCAAGAGGGAACCTTGGAAGTTGTACACGTGAGAACCAGGTGTGAACAAACACTGGAGAAGGAAAATCCATTTTTGACTGTAGAGACAATTAAGTCAGGCAGACCTCAGAATCCAGATTTAATTCATCTGCTCATTGCAGTCCAAGTAGTTGATTTTCATGCTTGTCAATCTGATTTCATTCCCCAGAAAGCAAACTGAGGTCACTTTACTGTTGCTTTTGTATCCCACTTTGCACAGTACCTTGCCATTCAGAAAATCCTAGAGGTAGCCATTTTCTTCTCCTGTCACTGAGAGCATCCAGGCTTCAGATTTCTGCCTCTCTATTTGCTGATTCATATCAGATTTATCTTCTCCCAGAGTAACTTGCTACGATTTTTGTGGGTGTGCAAGGCTTTACCTGCCACTTGAGAAAAGCTTGCTGGAGAACAGAGGGACGCAGCACTTTCCTATTGGCATTCACCCAGCTTCATACAGTGATGTACTTCCAGTGCCATTTTTCATGATATTGTTTGTAAGAAAATCCATATTTGTGACTGTCATGTACAGTCTATCGACCAGCTCACTGGTGTCGTTTCTGTGTTTTCTGATGAGATTGTAAATTCTCTGGACAGGTCTGTAGCCCATTTCAGATCTCACTTTCA
Source organism: Eurystomus gularis (assembly GCA_013400335.1). Lineage (NCBI taxonomy): Eukaryota > Metazoa > Chordata > Aves > Coraciiformes > Coraciidae > Eurystomus > Eurystomus gularis. The sequence continues at coordinate 18,362 of VZZY01014880.1, forward strand.
CAGTAGTTACACATCCATGGAATCATAGGTGCTTCAGTTATTATTTACTGTCTGCATTAGGAGAGCATCCTCAGGCCCTAGACATGATTGGGCCAGGAGCTTTAAAATATCAGGTTGAAGAAACAAACCTGACAAAGAGTGTAAATGAATTAGCTGCTATTTACAAAGCTGAAAGGGAGATGAGGTTTTGGTGACTTTTTAGAACATCTGGCATATCCCCAGTGTCATGCAAATAAATAACAACATTGCAGGAAAAGCTGTGAAATACTTTTGTTTTAAATGCCATCAGTCCCCTATTTGCCACAAATTACATACGCTTGAGGGTGAGGGAGACTGTTACTGAGAATCAATTGGAAAAAAGAACTTGATTGTAGACTGACCTGCTGGGGATTGGTACTGACCTTCCAATGCAATGTTCTTGCATTTTCTGGTGACAAAATAGGTAAGCTGTAGAGTACTGTTGGCGACTGAGCATCAAGTAGCAGGATAAGTCAGCACTCGGCGTGCTCCTCGCTTCGTTAGGATGTCACCACAAGGTCAGGGCCGAGTGTTTCTGCTCCTAAACTGTGCAATCACACCTTACCTCTTGAACACAGGAGCAAGGGTGCTCTGCTGGGTATCTCTGCTGAAGTGGTGCTCTGGGAAAACAGAGTCTCATCCCCATGCTGCAGACACAAAGCAGAGGTGCAAGGCAGAGGGCCCCTGGCCGTGTGAGTGCCTTGTGGGAGGACCAGTAATCTCAGCCCTTGTTAGCCCAAGCCTTTGTACACCCAGGGTAAGAGCACTAGCGATCAGCTGGTTTTAACTATAAACTACCTGGATAATCAGACTAGCTTAAAAGACTTGTCTCTTGCTTTTCATAGTTAATTAGAAGTTTGTCTCTATAGTGGCTTGAGAAGAGGGCAGAAAACTCTGCACTAATATCAGGCTATCACTATTAGCCCTCTGTGATTGAAGTACTGAAAACTAGTGTGGCTCTACAGGTCCTGGATAAACAGCAGGTCAACCCTTTAAAATGAAAGAGCTGGGGAAGTACTGCATTTTCTAACACAGTTTAAGTTTACAAAGCTGGAAGGTTTCAAAACAGAAAGAAAATCCACACTCTTATTTCCAAAACCACTTTGCGACTTAGTTTTTTTCTGCTAAATGAGATCTAAGCAAAATTCACTGTATATGCGGGATTTACAATAGAAAGATCTATTGTGAAGAAGAGGAGAACAGAGGCAGAGTGATGCTTTGCTTCTTTTTTTGCCCTCAGTTGCTAGTAGGCATGTTATGTGTGCTTGAAAATCTGGACCATCCATCTCAGAAAGATTATAGCCGCTTCCACAATTAGAGAAAAAAGAGTGGCTGCTTGATGGCAATAACATTAACAAAACCAGGCTGGACTCACGCTGATGACTCAGTGTAAAATAGCATAGTGCGATTATGCTGTGCCATTTGTTTCTAATCCACCTGCTGCTGCTTAGTGTTTATTTGTTTAATGTTTCTTTATTTGTACATTGCACCGCCCTTTTCCATCCTTTGCCAAAATGATATTGCTAATGATTAACTGCATGTGGCACTCCCGCGGCGCGGTGCTCGGTGCTGGGTTATTTCGTGCAGTGCTGTAGTGAAACAGCAAGTGAGAAAATTCAAGCCTAGAAAAGCAATAATTTATTACGGTAGAAATGAGTACGGAATGAATCACACTGCTGACAGATTCTGACATAAAGCCGATCTATTAGAGGTTTTGCTTTTATGCATGTTTTTTTTCCCTCTCTATTCCAGATGTGTTCTGCTTAAAAGCTGCACAGACAAATATTTTCTCAGTTGGAACTTTCTGTCTGCTCTTACTACAAAAGCTTTTGAAAAAAGACCCTTAGCCTGAAAATTGATAAATGTGTGAAGATGTATCAGGGCTTTTCTTCTGTTTTTTAATGCTTTGATATTGTTAGTAGAGGATGAATGTTAACAGCAGGTATTCTGAGACTGTAAAATATAGCCTAGAGGCTGATAACTGCCTGGTCTGTGAAAAGATATTTATGCTAGCCAACTTTTTCTGAAAAGAGGTCTGTGCCATCATCAGTTTCTGTGGACTTTAGGGCATTTGCTCAGTGCCAAGATATGAAAACTTAGATTAAGGCAGTGCTTTAAGGTGCACCTTTATTCCCGGCTGCATACTATAAATACTAGGTCAAGCATCCTTTATGTCCTCATGGTAAACAGTCCTCCTAAAGAGTAGGCTGTTGAAACCTGCTGGTACTTTCCTTAGAACTGAAGGCTGTGTGATTTGGGACTGCATGAATTAGAAACACTGTTTATCTCCCTGTCCACAGAATAGTCCTCCTGTCTCGAGACAGAGCTGTGCAAAGGGGCAAAAGGCAGGAATCCTGTAGAAACTGCAGCTAAGTGCCACCTTCGCCATACGTCAATAGTAGGTATCTTACACAATAAGTCAGTCTTCTAAATTCAAAGTACAAATATATTTTACATTGTGGGCTGGGGGGAGGCTGAAGAATGAGATTGAATTTATTTTGTAATCCTTATGTGCCAACCGTTTCTGAATCTCAGCAGGAGTTGCTAAGAAAACAGTATGAAATACTATTTTAACACTGGCAGTGGTAAGGACTGCATCATACTTCAGTTTCTGACACATGCTCAGAAATTGATTTTTCCTTAGGGCAAAGGAAAAGCAGCACAAGTAAATGGTGTATATTCAGTTCTATGCCTATAGATGCAGACACAATATTGAGAAACTTGATCAAGTCCTTCCAAGAGAGGAAGAATGAGTTCTGTTTAAATTTCGTGTTCATCTGCTAGCTTTAGTAGTTTATCTGCGGGAGGTAGGCTTGTTGTGCCCTCTAATGCCATCAGAAAAACTCTTTGTAAAGACTGAGGTGACTGAGACAGATAAACTGTTTTATAGGTGCCTTTAACAGAGAGAAACAGATTTTATTGTATAGCGGCTAAATCATCTTTACATTGTTTTGAGTTACATGTCTTAACTGAGCTATGTTACTGAATTCATAAAAAGTGCTTGTTTAAGAGTCTGAAGAAAACCAAAAGATAATTTTGGGGTTTTTTCATTGTTGTTGTTTGTTTGTTTTTATTTTAATCTCCTTTGACACACAACAATTAAGTCAAATTGTGAAAATTCTAAAAAATGTCAGCCAGCTTGCTCTCATTAGCATCCAAAACCTTACATTTTAGGTTGATGTCTTACAGACTTTAATTAAAAATAGTAAATAGGATGAAGTAATTCTCAACTATGCACCAGAATTGCAGTAAGTCATGTTTCTCAGAGGACAATTGCAGTATATTTTTTCCCCAAGTGAGGTAATGGTGCAGTGCTGGGGCCAGGTGGGACCTCCAGGGACTTGCTCATTAGCTATGTCATGGAGAGAGCAAGGAAGGGGGCAAAGATGAAGTCTTGCAAAGATGCTACAGAAGGTAGGTTTGGTGCATTTCATTTCAGTGACACAAACAGCTACAGAAATAAGCACAACAGAAAAGGCCAAGGGCATGACAGAGGCTTCGAGAGCTCTTTTAGCAGATACTTGACTGAAGGGCATCGATGGCTGGAAGGAAGGAGGCAAGACAGCTCTAGACTTCTGCTGTGCTCAAAGAAGATGGAGAGGTGAAGAAGCAGCAGTAGGGGTGGGCACTGGCATGAAGTCATAGGCAACTCGGGGACAGAGCTCAAATGCTTAGTTGGAAAGCTCCACCTTCCAAAAGTGCTCAGCCTGCTAATTAGAAAGGGATATATGAGACTTGCCACTTCCACAGAGCTGTTAATGGACTGTTGTGCTAGGTGGTTTTTTTATAGAAAATTTGCTCCAAGAAGATGTGTCTTGTTGCCAGCCTCACCTTGCTGTCTCGAGAGGGAGTTATTTAAGGCAACACTCACTCTGGCAGACACAGCTGGTGGTTCAGCCAGGGAAGGAAACTGTTGGCTTAAACTGTTTTATCTGCAAAGGCTTTGCTTCCCACTGGAGACCTTGCAGACAGCAGCTAAATCTTAGGTCTGTTATTAACAATAACAATATAAAAGAAAAGGAAGCAATCTTTAAATATGCCCTGGCATGCACGGTTATGTATTCTGTGAAATTGCCCTTCAGTGCTCATTCACCTCTCAGGAAGCCTCCTGCTTTTAAAGCCCTGGCAGATTTCCATGCGCAGCACAATGGGGTTTTTAGATTAGCCTTGAAATGGGATGTTTTGCTGAGAGGTGGCAGAGTGTTAGGGTGAGGTTGTGCATCTCTCCAGCTGGAAGGGTTTATGGAGAGATGGAGAAGCAGAGATGGTTCTGTCTGTCACTGCCCACAAGGCCAGGGGATGGATTTACTCTGCTAGCACTTTGGCTACAGGGTGGTATTATTCCTGAAAAGTGTTTTTAACTGCAGCTAGAAACACATGAGACCTGGAGATTGGAAAATATTCTTAATGGGCAGGAAGAAAGATGTAACTATTGGTGGTTATTTGCATTTTAGCTCAAAATAGGCAGATCAATCTCTGCATTACATACGGTTATATCACTGGAGGGGAAGTTGTAGCTAATGAGTATTGGAGCTCAGGTGGGTAGAAGAGCTGGAAACATGCAGAGAGAGCAGAAAACTGCTGCATGGGCCAGGCAGTGTTTCCATTTAAAAGCACTTGTAGGAAAGGATTAATAAAACAGAAATTAATTGATGCAGTTACTGGCTAAGCTGAACAGATAGACAAGTCAAATGTTTCCCTCTCTAGAGAAATAGGCATATCAGCTTATTCAGAGACTGGGCAGCACAGTCAGAGAGAAGCTGCTGGGGCAGCGGAGGTGGCAGTGACCCTGCCTCTGCCAGGTGTCCTGCTGAGAGCTCATGAGCTCAAACCATGTGGCAGGGAGGTCATTTCTGATGCTCAGTGGTCTACTCACTACAAGCAAGCAGGTTTTGTCATGCCTTTACCTACTCTAAGGTGTTCACCTCTCACCTGACCAGATCCTTGTACCTGATCTTGGGATTATAAAAGCCATCACTCATTCTGCAAAAGTATCAGGGAAGACCCATTCAATAAAACCGGTTTCCACAAAACTGCAACTAATCCTTTTCCACAGACTCAAAATATTTGGAAGTCCTTATACTTTTCAGTCTTGCTGGGAAAGAAACTGCTGAGGTACCATACAGGACATTGCCACCCTAGTATTTCTTTAGTGACTGGAGGTCGATGGCATTGGAATGTTTGTAGCATTACAGGAGCTGCAGTCAAATCTTTCTGGTGCTCATCTGAGTTTCAAAAAATTTCACTTCTGTTGCCAAGAGAAATAGAACTTTCTTCCCCTATATGTGGATATTCACATGATAGTTCCTTTATTTTCCCGTACAGAAGCTATTACATGGGCATCATAATGGTAAAGAGTTTGGGGTTTGTTTTTAATTATCTTTGTTTTCTCATTGCCTTCTTAAAATTCATTATTTCTTCCGCAGCTTTTTATGTCTCCCTTCTGGCAGATTCTGTTTATGGGTGTACTATATTCTCCGCCCCCTTTATACATTTTTAACACTATTTCCAATTTTGACTAATGAGTTTATTTCTCTCTGGAGTGGGTGCAGAAGGCTGTAGAGTTGCAGTAAAAAATCTGACTTTCAATGCTAGCACAACTGCAAATTTGCTGATAGAACATTGGATGTCTCGGGTCCAAACTGGGTGGTGAGAAACAATTGCATATTGCGATCTTCAAATACATGTATATTAATTTCAACAAGTTTTAATACACTCATGGTCACTGCTTGTTAACTTACGATTCAGTGTATTCTCATTAACTCTTCAATCTTCTTTTAGCATTTTAGCCAGAAGTCCAAGCCTGAAGTGCTGGGGCCTGAGTTGTGGTCCCCAAGTTGGAGTTCACCTGTGAACACCTAGCAGAATGTTTTGTTTTTCCTATTGGCTTCATGTTCCAGAGGCAGAACCTGGCCCACCTGTGGCTCTGGGGCTCTGCCCTCACCCAGGTGGTCATGGTTGGGGTGGTGGGCCAGGCCTATGTTAACCAGGAGCCAATTAGTTGGAGGAACTTCCTGTTGGGTGTGGCTTCTGTTGGGGTTGGTTGCCTCTTGCTGAGCTCTCTGGGTGGTGTCCTTCCATGTGAAGGGCCCCTGAGGGAGCCATCTCTGTCTGTTGTGTCTAGCAGGCGATGCTGGCACCACAGTGGGCAGTGGAGGAGCTGGGCCCACAGGAATTTATGGCAGGACTGTGTGAAAGCAGTCTTCTGAGGTGATGTTGCTGAGTTCAGTGTTGGCCTGTGTGCTCAGGCAACTGATGGCAGCATAAAATGATGATGGCTGAACCAGCACAACAAAGCCCAACATGAAATGCTGGATCCTGCCTCTAAGGGAGCTGGCGGGCAAGGTAAAGAACAGGTTTTATTGGTGATGGTGTTATGAAGTAGAAAATGACATGTTACTTTTAATAATCTATTTTTCCCTACCTGTTGCAGAAATCTTTTCTGTTTGAAAAGTCTGTGTTTCTTATGCTATAGAAGGCTTTATTCTACTGAAAAATTTCCATAACCTCTAGGGTTTAAATTAGTGTTAATGTATTTCTGTGTACTGTCCATGGGGAAAGAACAGTACAAACCATTACTGGGATTTGAATGGAGATGTACATAATTCATTAAGCATCTATTTTAAAATGAAGCTGCTCACCTGGGGGCCACCACAGCCCTTGTCTGTGTGCACCAGGCTTCTCTCCAGGACAAGACTGGGAGCTGGTTTATAGATGCTGCTTATGAGTGTATGTTCCTGCTTTCTACTGTTTAAGTCTCTGTATGACCAGCCCACACCTTCGGTCTGCGTGTGTTTTGTGTCAACTGGTGCTGACCAGAGCAATCCAGAAAGAACAGTGGAGCTTTTGAATCCACTGCTTTGGGTGGTGGTGCCTGTGTCAAAACAGGTATGTTTAAAGGTAGAGTAGTATCTTCACTGCTTCCTCACGCTGAAATGCGAATCCACCTCAGAAGTGTGTCTTCAAGCTTCAAGTGTGATGGATGCGGTATGTCAAAAGGCAGTGTACTGCCTGGGATTTAGATATAGTGATAACTGATGAAAACGCTTGGCTTATGGAGACAGAAAAATGACAGAATAATGTTCACAGCCATAATTTTGAGGGATAATCTGCCTGAGAACATGTGAGCAGAAAAACTAAATGCCTTAAAAAACACCAGAATATTTTGTGTATGAAAAACTAATCACCTCTGCTGGGGAATAAATTCCAGTATACACAAGGAAATTTCTAGTAGCTGAGAGAATACACAAACAGAAACCAGTAAAGATCTCTTAGGTACAAACACAGCAGAAGGACTGCAGGGAAAGCGATCCCACAAGAAATTGTTGATGCGGGTTTCTGCCAGCAGATGAAAACAAGCCTCCTCACAGGAGATGGGCTGATTTGTGGGGAAAGGAAATCCAAAAGCATTTATTTCAGTCCCCTTCAGACCATTGCCTTCTTGAACTATCACCGTCCTGTCCTGAGCCTCTCTGTTGCTCTTCTATTAAGTTTATCCACAATTTTAAAATTTTTCCTCTATTTTGGATCCACAGGGACAGATTATCTATGTCTACTTTCAGTTATTCTGTCCACTCAAGTGGCAAAAGACCCTGCAATAAGTCAAAAGGTTGAATCTATACAGAAATCCCATTAAAAATCCAGGAATTGCTGAGGGGATGATGGCTAACAGTTCCTGAGGGGCTGGAAAATGATATAGAAACAAGAAATATTTAGAAATCTCATTAACAAAACAGATGGGACTATATACCAAAACACATAAAACCATTTAAAGTCAAATACTCAAACCCGAGAAAATATTTGGCATTGCTTTGCACTCTTTGTATTGCTGCATAATTCAGGCTTTAACGAAATGTGTGTCTTATTTTCTGCCTGATCTCCATCTCATTCAGAAAGATTGTCCATATGAAGTCTTCATGTTTCCCTGCCTTACACCTCTAGATAGTATTTATCCTCCTCTGACAGTACCTTTAGAAAAGGAGCCCTACAAAGTAAATTCAGCACAAAAAGAAAGGAAGTCTGCCTGGCATCCTGAATGCTGGACTACAGACATCTCCTCCACCATGATTCACCTACTCCCTGCTCTCCAATCCTGTGAGTGAAGCAGGGGAACAGACAGAATGAAGATTCAAGGGCTTCCTATCCCAGATACCAGACATTATATGCTGCGAAAATGAATCATGCTTTCTTTCACCTGTTTGAAACAAAAATATTTTCTTATAAGGAAATCCTTGAAAATGGTAAGATAATTGCTTTCGCACGCAGTTTTCTGTTTCAGTTTTCCAAGGGCAAAGTCCCATGCTGAGTTTTGTGCTGTCCTGCACAAAATCATGTTTTGTCCTAACCTTATTCTGCCATCTTTTTCTCAAGTGCAACTGTGGTCTGAAAGTGCTCGGCTGCTAAGTTGTACTGTGTGTTAAATGCACAAAAAATCACTGGGATTTGAAGAGATTCTCAGAGTGCCTGACAAATAAGGTATGTGTCTCAAAGCAAGTCCCTCAAGATTTTCTCCTGAGAATAATAGATGTGGTCATTTTGGTTAGCCTGGATCCTTTCACCAACAAAAAAAAAAAAAAGGAAAAATCGTTTTCAAGATTAAGACTGCTTTGATGTCAAATATGTCAGTGTTTACTCCAAAATGCATTAAAATCAGGGATAGGATTCCCCTTGGCTTCAGCTAGCTTTGGGTCAGCCAGTTTCTCAATAGGCTGGAGTACACCACAGAGCTCCGAAAGACTCGTGACCTGGGGAAGCTGCCACCCTCCCTTAGGTATAACATTAACGCGTAGGCAGACTCGGGCACCGTGCTACACACTCTGATTTGAAGTTACCAGATGGTAACGTGGTGATGAAAGGAAATCCATACATCATCTTGCTCTTCCAGATGCATCCTCGTCTTGGCTGGTATATAAATTTTCAATGAAGGACAGCACTTTTGGACCATTTTTTGGTCCTTAAATAGTTTATCTTGATGTAGTATATTACAGCTTTCATTTTCAAACCAGAAATGGAAGAGATGTTGCTTCTCTCAAGACAGCAAGCTTGTGCTTTTAAAAGATTTTAGATTAATAACTGTACACACTTAATGTTTGTTTGCTTCATTTTTCTTTTTCCCAACCTTTTCGTAGTTATGCTATTGGAAATGTTATTAGTGGAGGTAAAGATCAGTGCAAATACTAATGTACCTAGATTTCCTGATGCCTGACCAAGCAAGGCTTTCTTCCTTCCATTTTTTAAGAAATCATATTTTCTTTTGTAATTAATTTTAGGCTAATTTCCTTGATGCTATTCCCAGTTATTGGCTGCTGTTCAGGAGGCTATACATGTGTGGGTGGCTTGAGGACAGCTATGCTTGGCAGTGGGGTACACATGAAGGAACCAACCTCCCGCCCCCAAGCAGGTGCTCAACAGGTAAGGTAGGAACTAGCTGTGGAAAAATCTAAGGAGCACATCTAATTTGGGGACTGTTCAGCATTAACTGTGCTACCTGTCTGTGCTGCATCACGAAAACTCTTGTTTGAGGGTTTCCTGTCCTGCTCTTCACTACTGTAGGCTGATACTTTCTGCTGGATTACCTGCTTTGAAATGCAGCATGGCCTCACCTCTCCTGAGCCTCTGGTGAGATGGGAAAGCAGTTGTGCTGTTTGACATATCCTGCAAAGCGGTCAGCAAAACCACAGCTGTAATTGTAAATTATGAGATATAAATGAGTAGTATCTCTATCACTGATCACTTTTTTAACCTGTCACATTTGGGGCTCTCACTTAATCATATATAATTATATGTGTAGAGCAAAGACATTCTCATGCAGAGATCTCAGAGCAAGTAGCTCAGGGTTCAGCTATCTCTAGGAGGACACCGTTTCTTTGCATGTCCTATGTCTTGGTCCAGGAATGAGTGTGGACAACATTGTGTTTGCCCTAAGTGGCTGTCATGGATGGGAAGAGATGGCATAAGGCATCTTCAAGCATCATTCCAGGCAAACCTGGCACGGTGCTGCCTCTGCTAACTCAACTGACATGGATGAAACGCTAGAGCTGAGTGTTCAGAAGGCATTATGTGGCATCATTTTTACGTTATAGCAGCTTTCTTCTACTGTCAGCAGAATTTCTTGTATGTGCCTGAAGTAGATAACAGTTTGAGCCTTTGTAAAACAAAAGAATAGATATGTTAAACATGAATTTACAAATATCCTTACTTCCTGGGGTAAAGAGTTTGCTGGCCTCTTATCTTTTAGTGGATTTTTCAGTAGAATAAGGTGGCATGAGTATTTTTTTTCCTGTTCTCCAGCTCATACATAGAGGCTACAAACTCCCACTAGTATGTGTGGCATGACAGCAAGAATTGTTGCATTAGCAAAGAACTGCTGACCAAAAAATGAATTTGTGTAAGCAAAACTCTGCTAGGTGTTTCTGAGACAACAGCATTCCTAATCTCCTCCTACGTTGCAGACAAATCTTTACAGTGCAGTCTGTCTGTGGAAGAGGAAAGAGACTGTTGCTGCCTTCTCCTCCTCAGGCAGAATTCCTGAAAAAACAAAATGCCTTCAATGCCTGATCCTTCTGTTTGTCCTTTATATTCAGCAAGGTGGGCCTTTGGAGGACCGTCAGCATACCTCTATTAGTGTAGGACTCCAAGGAGAAGGCGTTTTGGAAGGATGAATAAGAGTAGGATGGGGAAGTGTTTTGTACCGATGCTAGATCTCTGCTGGTCAGTGGTCCTTTAGTGGTCTTAATTGGTTGTCACAAGTTAGAACAAGCCTAGATTGTTCTGACTTGCTGCCAGGGCCAGGATTGGATCTGCTGTGGCTGAAAGTTGACCCTGAAGACTCTCACTATGCTTTTGCTAAGACCATTTTTTCAGGATCAGATTTAGCCCCTGCACCTCCCCCCAGAGAGGAATGCAGGGAAAACTTGTCAAAAGGTATTAGCCAAGGCGGTGGAGAGACAGAAATCAGGAATGGCGCAGTGCAGGTTAATATAAATGCATTTAATCCTTGAACCTTCTCTCAGCAGTAATGATTTCCATCTGCAGCACGTGCCACTGCCGCTGTCAGAGTTGACCCGTGTCCAGCTGGCTGCTGCAGCTCTCACACAAGAAGCCAGATCTTCCCAGAAGCCAGGATCATTAACACCATGAATCCCACAGCCTCAGCTGGCTCAAACTGCAGGACATTGTTTCAGAGACTTTTGGGTCCATGCAGTTTCTCTTTTCTTGCTCACCTTGAGAAATGCAGCAGGGTTTACACTGTCGTGCCTACCCCTTTTCCTGTGTGATGTTTATCCTTATGCTTCTGACATATTTAATTTGTTAGCTGTTGTGCTGTTTTAATTGGTGTCTATTGTAGATCCATGTAAATACTACAGAAATACGGGAATGCTTATTTCCACTTGCCAATAAATTTCCATCTATTGGAAATAGCATCTGTGCTATTTAATTTCCAGGTACAGGGGACGCAGCCTTTTGTTCTGTGTTTATGAAGCGCTGAAGCCATAATAAGGTGTACAGGCCCCTGAAGGCAAATAGCAGCTCTGAGGTCCTCTTGGACCTGAGCCACCAGTGTAGGAAGACTGATCCCAGGAGGAGCTGTGCCCAGCAGAATTCAAACTGTGAACAGTCATCCATTTTTTTTCTTTTAGATGATGATGAGAGGAAGACCTCACAGGCAGGGAAAGCATGCGCAGCCCTACTCTGCATGGGACCATGACTCCTCTCTCCAAAGCTTTTTCTGAGTGCTACTGATAGGGAACTGTGGGCAGGGTCCAAGTCAGAGGTGAAAATCAAAGCTCTGCCCTAGTCTATTGCTAGCAGATATAAGGATATTCCCTACTCCTAGAGCTGAGCTTGGGCCTCTTCTCAGAGCCTGGACAGTGACAAGAGCCCTTCTTGTACTACCGTGGCTACAGCTCAGGCTATGCCACCAATTTAGCCATTGTTTGACCTTAATGCTCTGCTGCATTCATGTGTGCTCCTGAAGGGCACCCAGTCTTGATGAAGACATCCAGGGTTAGAGACTCGGTTGCTTTCATTCACAATGTTCTTCAGTGATTAATCACTCTCCTGATGAAAATTTGTATTTTACCCCCAGTTTTCATTTCTCTGGCTTCAGCTTCCATTAAGTGATCCAAGTTACGCTTTCCTTGCTAGATTAAGTAACACTTCAGGACCTTCTTGTTTTCCCCCAGGGAAGTACTTGTAAAATGTAATCACACCACCTTTCAGTCTTCACTTTGATACTCACCAAACAGATTGTCCTCTTTAAACCTTTCAAGTGCAAGATGTATTCTTTGTCTCTCAGGTCTTTGTGGAAATTCTTTTCTGCATCTTCTTCAAATCTTTGCAAAGAAATCAGTAATGCGTAGCTCAATGTCACTGTGATACACTCCTTTTTCTGCTGCAGAAGAAATGTTTTCCTATTGTAGTATGACACTGGGACCTCAGGGTGGGGTTTCTGGACGTTGTGGCAGAGCCTTTCCTGAGTCGGTGCTCCAGGATGGAGACTGACATCTTGTAAGCTTGTTCTGTGGTCTGTGTGTTAAGATACAGTGCTTTGCACTGCAGCCTATTAAAATGAATAATATGTGGCCAGGCACAGCTCCTCAGGTTGTCTCTTGTTCTGTATGACTGCTTGTCTGTCTCAATATTTTCATTCTACCCATCTTTGTCATCTGAAAATTTGATCATCAAAGTTTTTGAAACTACTTCTAGATCACTGATGAAAACAACTGAGTTATATCAGATATAATATACCTCCATGGAAAACATCACTAGAAACAATGTAATTTAAATGATATTTCTTTAATAACATTGTGTTCTTTAAATCTGTCAACCTGTCAAGTCGAATCTATTTATATGAGCCCGTTTCTATCAGAACACACTGCAAAGCTGAACTGAGCAATTGAGCAAGGTATATGTACACTACTCTGCACACCTGCAGTTTTCTCCATTAAACAAACCATAGATCCTCAAAGACATTTTCCATAAAACTGCATTGATGGTGTTAATTACATCCTTCACTGTCTATAAGTTGAATCTTATATTAATTTCCTCATCATTTTACTTGGGACTGATGTTGATGTAATTTCTCTTGGTCATCTTCTTTTTTAATTTTGGGATGAGAAAATTCACCAGCTGTGAATTGCCAAAACTAATATATATCATATCTTTTTGATTTATGTCCTGTAGTATCCACAGATACAACTCGTTACACTGCTTTTGCGAGTGTTCCAGACACCAGACAATTTATTTCTTCTCCTGAAAACAGGTACAAGTGACGACTGTTTCTCTTGCTTGATAATCAAATGATAAATATTTGGTTAGTTGGTTTTTTAACACTACATCTGCTTGAGAATGTTCACTCCATTCTGTTTAGGAGCAGAAAGAAAATCAAATGCATCGTCAGCTAAACACCTGGTTCTGGCACCTTTTTATATGTCCATATTGCTTTCTTCAGTAATTCTTTGACAGAATCTGTTAGGAAGAAAATATTGGCAGGAAAAAATAGGGACACAGAGTTAGCAATAGCTGGCCTTAATTTGCCGGGAAAAAAAAAAGTATTCCATTCACTTCAGATAAAGGATAATTTTGCAGAATTGCAGATGAAAATATGCATATTTTAGCAGTTTTCTCTGTCCTTTGGTCAACAAAATGATTGCTTTCTTTACCCTCAAATTTAAGAACCTCTAACATGAATGTATATATAGCTTTGTCCTGCCTATTGATTCTGTTATCACTGCAAGTCTCTGATCTCTGCTGCTGTTAGACTGCTACTGACTTGGGGTCAGGTAATACACCGAAAAAACAAGATCATCAGATTGTGCTTCCCTGGAGACAGAACAGGGGCTTCAAAACTTCTTTCCCTCAACTGTTCTTTTTGTATATAAACAGTGAAAAGGTATTAGTACTTAAACAGCTTAATTTGTTTTGCTCCAGCTCTTCAGCTTTGAGTTGTAATTGCATTTGAGAATGAAGTCACTCATGTTTGTATTATGCTTTTTCATTTTAGTTTTTTGTTCCTTACAAGCTGGTACATGTGGAAGAGAAACTAGATCACAGTGCTAAAAGCATAGTATGAAGTTTACAGAAAAGGGATGCTGTAATTTGCAAACCATCTAAATATTTCTCTTTATTTCCTAACGGTAAATGTAACTTGGAAACTATTTGCAGCATCACTGGCATGCAAATGTACCAATTAGAGAAATTTAAAAGGTACTAAATGAATAGAGCTTGCCTGATTTTTATGCTCTTTGGGTTTCTTGAACAATTCCCAGATGATGGGAAAATACATCAAAATATGCTGGAGATGTGCATTTGAGTTCTGGAATTTAATCTCTGTTTTTATTTTTCTTCCCCTAATCTGACTGGTTCCATGTTTGAATGTACTCTGTACAGTGAGGATCCTCCTACTCTGAGCCAAAGCCCATGAGAGTCAATTCCAACATTTGACAAAGACATTCAAGTGAGGTACTGCTTCCTTCAAAATGGTTTTAAAGGTTAGTAAGAGTCTCAGATGTATGATGTAGAAATTTACTTCCCCTGAAGATCAGGAGAACTTTCTGTGTACCTATTGCCTTACTCAGTCTTCATGTCCTCCCCCCATTTCCATTCTGCAAAGACTCAATTTGCAATAAATTGGAAAAAGCTCAAAGGTTTTTGGACCAATAGCACTCCAAAATTTCTTGGGTGCAACATACCTCAATATGCAAGAGGAATGTCTTTACTGAAACTCCATCTGTCACCTAGATTCATCTCCTATTGTTTTACTGTTCCTAAATGAATTATCAAATTTACTACAAATCTGACAAAGTGTGTGAGGCTGCCTAATGTCTGAAAATAAATAAATAAATAAATGAAAGAAACAAACCACAACATGAGGTAGAGAGGCAATTAAAAAAATAACCCAAGGAGAAAAACAACAAACCATTGCCTTGGCTTATACTTTATCTCACTGCTACCAGCTCCTTTTATACATCGATTAGGGAGGGAGCATGTTGACACAGCCCAGACTGTGTATTTTTACATGAAAAAGCAGCATTTTTAATTAAACACACTTGCCTACTTTTTCATAGTCACAAGCCTGCTGCAATTGACAGTGTTATTCATTCTCCTTGAAACTTAATTCCGCATCTTCCTCCTGAACCAAGAGCTTTCATTCTCTAATTCATAATTTTCTCGATCTGCAGTATTTGTGAACGAAATATTCACAAGAACAATATCATATTAAGGTTCCTTAATTTTCCTTATGAGTTATGTGTTTGGTTAGACCTCATATCAATACCCTGGTCATTTTTCACTTCCGCCATTGCAACAGGGAGCAGGTCTAAGGGGGTACACTGCTGCAGCCCAACACCACCACTGTCCTGCAGAGTGTTCCTGGTAGTGGAGGGTTCTTCTCAGACAAAGGCATAATACAATACACTTGCTGGAAGACAAAGCTAATATAAGACTGGTGTCAGTTTGAAGGTGTCAGAAGGATTCTACTGAAACTATTTTTCCTTTTCCTTTCTCTTTCCCCACCTCAATCCCATATCTCATTTCAGTTTATAATCCTTATTTGGGCTCACTGAATAGCAGTATTTTTAAAGTGGAAAGACAAGCTCTTTTTGCTAATCATAAAAGGCAGCAAGTTTCTTAAGTGCAAAACAATGTGTTCGCTGCTAAACGATAAACTCCTTTTAACAGCAAAACATACTGTGCATTTCATTTTGATAGCAGAGGACACAGGATATACTCTATAGCAGGACAGTTTATAGGTACTGTTTTACTTTGTTCTCAGCTTTCTTTATATTTCAAGATGCACTGGATTAAAAACTGCTTATGTGTGTTCTTTAGGAATGACTTCCAGCCCAGAACAGAGCATCTCTACAAGAGTGCTGACACTACTTGCAAGCTTGGAGTCTCCATGTGAACACAGCTCAGGTGTTCAAAGCCCTCCCATGTTAAGTCAATCTGCACACTTGCTAGTGAATTCCTTTGGTGGCTAGAATATTTTCCTCAAAGACACGCTTCACATGAGTTTTTGCTGAATATCAACATAATGAAAATCAGTTCTGAAACAGTGTGCGCACTGAAATGAATATGGATAGTAGAAATGTGATTCTGAAGAGTAACAAGGGCATATACCGGGTGATCTCCTTGTTTATTCAAAACAGCTCCAGTGAGGAATGTGGGCACTCAAACTGAACTGCTTATAAAGAATTACTGCAAATAGTATTTAGTGCATAGATCCCAATTAAAGCCTATTTGGGAAATAAACAATGTGCTTCTGCCCTGCACACAAACCTACACAAAAGCAGCATTTGTCAGATTGACCCTGAATTATTCCTTGAGCTCAGGGCTCCGCTTTCACACCTGTTAAGTTCACAACAAAACTCCTCCTTGCTTCAGTGCTGGAACATCAAGTTTATACTCTGGATGGTGTGAGGGGATCATTTTACTAGATATGCTAAGACTTACTGCCAAAGTGGACTTTTCCGTCCAGCTGTTGAGCAGCTTCAGGAAGGCAGAAGTGTACTTCTGCTTGGCCTGAGAAAATATGATCATTTGGCTGCTGAGGATGAAAGGAAGAGGTCCACTAAGCTCAGAAGTGAGATTAGAAAACTGATTTGCTGAAGATAACGTGAGCTAAAGTGCATCTGGTCTAGTATTTTAGATATAAATATGATCCGAAATATTAATTTGACAGAGGTTATATTCATTCGCAAGTCACAGAGAGAAAAACTGTAGAGAATTTCTGGTCTCACTGAAGTGAGCTTGTAGTGATGCCACCTATACCATATTTTCCCCCTTCAGGATCTCCATTGGTTGGAGGTATCTCCAAGGGACTGTGTAAGAAACACTGTTGTAGACATAGACCATGATTTTCCATCTATTGACAGATACAACTTAAGTACCTGAGGTAAAAGAGAAAAACCACAGTGGATGTCTCCAATTGCTCAAAGATCTGTTCATCAGTGCTTTATTTTTCCAGTTACATTCATATTAGACCTATTTAACCATTCATTTGAAAAGACTATTTCTTCTCAGCTGCTGTTGGCATGGGTGGAATTCTGCACGGTGCTGCAAAGGCTCACAACATCACTAGCTGCAAGGTTCATTGATCCAGCTAACTCTCCAAGTCATGAGCATTGAAAATCCTGAAGGAAGGACCTTCTCAGACAGAAACCACTCTGTTGTATTCTTTCTTCTGCAGTGAGCTCAGGCCCAGAACTCTAGGACAACCCTGAAACAAACTTTTCTGAAAAATACATTTTAAAATTAATCTTCAAACAATTGCAAATTCGTTTGTAGTAGTATGTAGCACTTAAATATGAGGAGGGTTCATCTTCAGCATAATGTACACACATTATCTAGTGAATTTAACCAATTAAGTCGCATCAAAACATTACAAATTGCAAACTTTTTAGCAAAGATTGTTATCATTATATGGGAGCCAGATGTTCAATTAACTATTAATAGAACCCTTAAACATTTTTTTTAACCGTCCTGAAATAGAAGAGAAAACCCCCCACCCTGAAACCTCTTCTTTATACCGTGATGTTAGGAAGTAAAGAAGCTTTAGCAAGCAATTTGAAACATAGGCAGAATGCTTATGGTTTTCTGTAAATTCTAGCCTGTTAGCCACTGCCTGGGGATTAACATACAAAAGCAATGTCTCCTTTGCTTCACTTTCTTGGAAACATTTTAATATGAGAGTGATATTTCCCTCTCTGCCTATTGTAATGAGGTAAACAAGCCCAAAGATCACTCTAAGCTGTGCAAAGGCTTTTGAGAAAAACATTTTGCCTGCTATCTGACAGCCAGGGTAACTTGAACTGTCAGGATTAATTTTTCTTAGAAAATCTGGAGTATATGCATCACGAAGTTGTTCATTTAATGTAAGTGTACTTCTGGGCTTAAAAGTCAATCCAACCCAAAAACAGTATTCATGAATCATAGTCCATGGACATCTGCACCAACAGTGAGGCAAAGCTGAGCAAAAATATATTTGCAAATTCTCCCCTTAACACTGATTCAGATAATTTAACAAAGGTTTACTAGAGTTTTAATGGAGCTAGTAAATAATGTGAAAAGATGCCTATGGAACTAATTTTCTAAAGCGGTTAGAGATGAATATTTCACTTAGTATTTTGGTGTAGCAGTACTCAAAATAACAATTCCAGTATCCAAGGAAATACAGAGGAACTTATCACTGAAGGCAAAGGGGTGTTGTTCATACTGGAATCAACCTCTTGCTTAGGGGTCCAGGCACCTGCTGGTCACAAGGGTTGCTGCATCCTAGCAGCGCTCTCTCACTCCACTATCTCTGAGCAATACTGATGGTGACCGCACGTGGCTGTAGCAATGCACATCTTCTCTAGGTACTTGGAGTTGCATTCGTTTAGGGGTACCGTACTGTCAAAAAACTTCTCCAGAGAGCAGATTGTCATCAGGCACTTAGGTTAGGCAGTCAGAATGCTCATCAGGGAAGCTGTTCTCCAAGTATAAGCAGTGGAAACCTCCTACCTTGTTGACTAGAGGAAGAGTGTACCATCCTTTCTTAGGTTGTGAGTGTTCCCAGCTGGTAAGGAGAGATTAAGCACCATAGTGTGTATTGGGGCAGTCTCATCCAGTTCACGCTTGGAGCCTGTTCCTAGTCCCACCCTTGGCGCCTGTTAAGTCAGACTAAACTCTGAGACTTTGAGGTCTGAGTTTTCGGGGTTTCAGTCTTGCTGTTTCAGTTTTTCAATTAAAGACAAGATGGGATAGTAGTATCCAGCTGGATGCAGAAGGAGAGCTGTCATTCTGCATATGTCACTGGTTTTGTTTTTAATTTGGTTTTGTGGTTTCAGAGGCAGCCCAGTCTTGGCCTCTGCTTAGGCTCAGTGCATAATTGCATTGACTCAGCTGACTGCACTGACTGACACCATCCTAGAAAACTGTTTAAGTGGCTGGAATCCAACTTCCCAGGGCCTCTGGAGACTTTACTGATCTGTTGTTGCTTTATGTGATGAACTGACCAAAGCTTGCCTTTGGTAGAACCCTACTGATACCTTAAATACCTCTGGAAAAGGCTAAGCATACCCGTAGGAGTGGGATCATACCCTCCACTCAGCACATCAGCTCTTTTAAGGTGCTGGTGCCATAATCTTGCAATCAGCTGCATTCTGCCTGCTGATGAGAGGTATTTGCAGAGCTGCTGGAGAGGACGGCAAACAAGAATCACACTGCCACTCTCTTTCCTCTCTGAAACAGAGGCTACTTCGCCAGTCTTTGGTAAAGTATTTCTACTACACGGCTGCTGTTAGAGGACAGTGGCTAGCCCACTGGGCTGCCCAGAGAGCAAAAGATGCCCACCAGTTGGGCTGCCCCAGCAGCAGGTTTGCAGCGTGCTGCTCGAGGGAAGGCAGGAAGGAACACAGTTCCCAGGTCACCTTTGCTCCTACGCGATCATTTCATTGAGGTGCTACTGAGCACAAAGCTGAAATTCTTTAGGGATATGGAATGATTCAGATTCAGAAAAAGGCAAGGAAAGCAGCATGCCTGTTGGTGATCCCTGTAGAAGTTTACCAAACGGGTCTCTTCATAAGGGAAAACTAGTGGCCATTAATGTAAATTCCATTACCCTCCCTCCTTCTTTGCTCTGTGAGAGATTGCTGCAGGTGATTTTTTAAAATGAAAACATTATTTGAGGGAAATCAGTGATGGATCAGAGCTGGAGCACTTTCTACTCCCACTTCACACATTGTTTTAAATTCTTGTAATGATTGATGTTTGCAAAATTGTGCATGTTTGTTTCTTGTGCAGGTGTTAAGGCTGCAGCTACCTCACGCTATTTTGTGGACCTAAAGCAAGCTGCAATACAGCTACACCCAGCATCCATGTTATTGTTTTATGTACCAGCAGAAAAACAATGGGAAACATCCTCAAATCAGTTTGTATTCTAGGCAACAGTACCATACAGAGATGGCTGCACAGCCAGGGTCCACCGTTTATGAGACATTATTTGATTCTTTTAATTTGATTTCCTCTATTTCAAGCAGAAATCTGTAAACCAGAAATCAAAGAAAATTTGATTTCAGAAGCACCTGAATGCAATGTATTTGAACCAAACTATTTCTCTCACTTGGCAGCTGCTCCAGGGAACCATAATATTCTTGTTGCCAGCAACAAGGTCTGCAGAGCAACAAGGGTGCCCCCAGGGTGCCTGTCTCCTAGGCATCCCTGCTGCACAGGTTGCTTCAGAGCAGCCCAAAACTTCAACCTCCTCCATCCCAGCTCCTTCACGGGAACCCTGACATTTCTAAGAGCCCCATGTCCAGCTCTGGTCGAGGGATTTCAGGCTATTACTCTAGAGGCCAGAGCAGAGTGTGGTCATGTTCTGCACCTTCAATTCATTAATTCAGTACCCAGAAACCCAGAAGAGTATTCAAGAAATCAAAATCTCAAAGTAGCTGAACGAGAGTGAAATGTCAGACTCTCTTAAATTTCTGCATTACTTGTTGTAGGCTTTCTGTACACAGCATTTTAAATTATTTAGATGAGAACAGAATATGCATGCCATAAACTGGGAACATTTATGCAGACTTAGATGTATCAGGCAAAGCTTTTTATTTCCAGTGAGATTTATAAAACAAACCACTTCTAAACATGGCACAGTAGCATTCACTCTGAATAATTCCAGCTCATGCCTCACAGGCTTGACTTTTATTTTAATGGTAATTCTGAAGAATTATTTCATTTTGGTTTTCCTTTGCAGGGCCCAGGCTGCAGGGTCTGACAGAAATATTCCTGAGGTAAATGTTAGTACTCATGATCCCTGTGTTCACCCTGCAAATTATTCACCTTTGTGTATTGTAGAGGGTGATAAAAAACACTGGGAGTGATCTGAACATTTGTTTATAATAGCATTATACATCTAATTCCTCTTTTCCTGGTGACATTTTCAGATGTGTAAAGGGACTGGATCTTTTCCAGGCCATTCCAGCAACTCATTACTGACTTACAATAGGCATGATAGACTGATTAGACTAATAGTTGGCTTGGATTATGACTTACAGGCTTTCCTGCTTTCATTTAGATGCATACAATGTAGAGTGTAACAGCCACACAATTACACAGATTCTTTCTTAGAAATTGCCCAGCAGGGATGGATGATCTCCATTCAGATTTTCCATTGAAAATTATAAATATATGAGCAGAACTGCAGTTTCAGCTTCTCTCTGGTTTTTTGTTGTTTTTTTTTTTTCACAGATGAGAAATATGTCTGTAAGCCTCACAATATATTTATGTGTCTCTGAACTTACCTTTTTTGTGTGTACAGATCCAAGTTGAGTTTACACTACACCGTAACAGCACTGATCTCTGTTGATGTCAAGTCCTGCAAATGCCATAGGACTGAGTGCTGAATAACTGGGGGGGGGATTCATTGTTTCAGAAATTTCAAGGCAAAATCATAGTATTATGGATAAGAATTTTACCAGCTCCACACTGTAAAACTGCTGGATATTCTGTTCTTCAGATGACGGCTTTCAATTGCTCTGAAAACACTAAATGCTTTCTTCTTTCTCCTGGGACACTTTTACCTGTCCTTCATCTTTTCAAGCTGCTTCTTTGAGCCCAAATCCCCCCAGACAGTTCTGAAAAGTTCGGCTCCACTTTATTAAAAAAATAATGCAGTGTGTTTTGTCCAGCTAATTCCCAACAGTTATTGAAAACTTGTGAATTTCTTGTTTCCTTTTCCTTTTCCCTTTTTCTTTTCATTCAGTCCTGTTCTGGCCATTTCTGTTACATTTCAGACAAGAGAATGCTGAAAATCTGGGGTCAGTTCTCAGGTTGCACCGAGAGCGGGTTATAACGTGTGTGTTCATCAGATGCATGTGGGGCTCACAGAATAAGCTCTCTTCACCTCTTCTGGGATTTCCAGGCCCTGGAAACATCTTACTAGTGGTCTACACAGGTGATCCAGAGACAAATTGCCTTCAGCTGCTCATCCACCAGGTCAGCTGCTTTGATACAACTATATCACCAGGCCAGTATATAGCTGGGTTTTGGTTTTAAGACCAGTTGCTGTTAAAAGAGTGATGGCTTGTTCAATTGCAGGATAGAAAAAAAAATAATCAGCAGACAGGTTTGAACTTTCTGGCGTAACTCCGGCTTTTGTTTAGGCATATACAATTCATTTGTTCACGGTAAAATAAACTTGACCATTTTTATCTTCTGCATATCATATAACAGCATAGTGCATTGGGCAAACAAAAAATCCAGGTCAGAAATGAATTTGTTTGAAGACCTGCACAGAGGGACACAACTTGAGGAAGCAAAAGGCTGGTATGATCTGTGTTTTCTTAATAGCTCCATGGTGGCATTTTTAGCACCCAGGAGCTGGATTTCCCTGCTGGTTTCCTGGGTGCTGGAATGGACAGACTTCAGGAGGAGTTCAGGAATACTCTTGGATTCTTGCTTCTTACTTTGATGTTGACCTAGTGAACAACTTGTGCTTGCTTTTAAGTAGAGCTGTAATTGGGAGTGCAGCTCTGTTGGCAGGTTTGGCAGATAACAGGCTTGTTTCCCTCCTCCTCTTCAGTCAAATGTAAACTCTCAGCATCTAATGCAATGCTCACTGCTCATTCTTCTTTTAACTCTAAGATTTCAAGGTAGGTACAAGTTTACCTGAAAACCCATTGTGGCAGCTTCTGGATTTGTTGAGTACTACTAACACAGATTGAGACATCATGAAGGGAATCCCAGCCACATACTGAAAAGCTACATTCTCTATGTCATCCTAATGTTGATGTTCTTTCTCCTGATGACGTCCTCTTACTTCTTCCCCCCACCCACATCTCAAACTCCCACTCTACAGAGGCTTTCTTTGTGCATGATTAGTCACTGCTTCTTCCTGCCAGAATAAACCTCCCTATATTTTTCTTGTTATCATGTCTACAAGGGCCCTGCAATTCTCTCTGACTTGCTTTGTTTGAGCAGTTCATTCCTTTTAATTTCTTTCTTCCTTCTTTGCCATTAGCAAGTATTCATTACAGAGCTTGAGAGGCCAGGAGAGGTCAGGAAAAGTTGTGTGTGCCCTTTCAATCAACAGTTTACTAACAGTAAAATTTTTGCAAAGAGCCGTGCTTAATATTAAGCCGTTTCAGCGTAGCTTTAGATATTGTGCAGCTTTTGCGAATTTTGCTTTGCAGTTTGGTGGCAAAGCAGAACATTTTCCAACAAAACTGAGATGACTGTAATGAAAACATTTCCTTCTGAGACTCTGAAATTTCACCAGTCACATGTTTTTGAAAGCAGCTTATGATTATGAAAGTACTGCAGAGCCATGCTGAAAAAAAGAAAAGGTCCATAATTAGAGAATATTTCCTTTTAAATATTATGAAAATCTATTCTCAACTCCAGCCTTGAGTGTTCAAGCTGAATTGCAAACAGTTGCTGAGATACAAAGGATGGGCACTTGTAATAACACAACTACAGTAGTCTCACTGCCAGACTCCAGAAAATTAATTACATCCTCAGAAGACAGAGGAGAAATCTGCATTAACCTTTTTAAATTCAAACATCCTTTTCTCAAAGGGGCTCATAACTCTCGCAGAGAGACCTTCCAAACTTAAGGAATATGATCTGAGGTGTCTGATCCTTTCGTAAACTCACACACTGAAAGTCTTATGGTAGAGGAAAGGGTGTCCAAGACACTATCTAAGCAGCTCATCTGAGAGCACTGTGAGATTTCTGAGTGTCGGAAATCACTTCAGGATGACCAAATGTAACAGCAGCTTTGCTTTGAAGGAAACCTTAGAAATGGATGTTCTTGCTGTCACATCTCAACTGGCCCAACAGATTACATAGTCAATGCAAATATTCAGACTGGCTGCATGCAGGAAAAAATGCTGTATTTTGTAATAATTTTGTCTGGTTATGTTTTGGAAAATCAGGCAAGGGGCAAGTGTCAGAAGTAAATCTTGTAGCTTTCTGAATAAGATCTGCGAGTTCTTACAATGGTAAGTATAGGGGGAGCTAATTAAGGAAATATCCGACATTGTCAAGCATTTAACCATCAAACGTGCTCAGAAGATGGTGGTGCTCATGATGCCAAACCCAGCCAGGGAACATCTCCAAGGGTGGGAAGCTGCCAGGAGCATTTGGGTTTGCTGATATTACATCGCCATCTGGTGACTTGCCGAGGAGAAGAGCTCTTAAACCCAAAATTACCACACTTTGGTCACTTCAAGGACCAACCATCCCCTTCACTGTCGCCTCTCTGCTAACAGCAAGCCCTTCACAAACTCCAGCATGCCTCCATCCATGCAATCCTACCCTCATGCCCCTTCTCCTGCCATGGCTGCAGCCGGCGGGCCGAGAGCATTTGGGAAATGTCACTGAAATGCTGATGATAACTTTCCAAGCAGGACTGAAAGTATTAGCTTTG
This sequence comes from Eurystomus gularis, assembly GCA_013400335.1. NCBI lineage: Eukaryota > Metazoa > Chordata > Aves > Coraciiformes > Coraciidae > Eurystomus > Eurystomus gularis. The sequence goes on from VZZY01014880.1 coordinate 42,792, forward strand.
GCCTAGAGAGTGATGGTCTTGGATTCAAAACTGGTGTAGTGTTTGCTCTCCTGTCTTAATTTTAGGATCTTCTTCCTCCTTTATTCAGCTTTGAAGATGGTCTTCTCCACATTCCCTCTGTGTCACCAAATCCAGTTTTTCCCCTGAAATTCAGGAAAAGTGGATCTGGTGATCTGACATACATAAACAAGTCATCATTTAAGCACTTGGTGAAGCAATGCTTAATGTTGGGTCAAATTATTACCTTACATTCATCTATGTGATGTTTTAATCTGTATAAAAAAAGCAGAAATAACATAAGAAATTAAGTGGATAACAGTAAAACTTATATAGTTCTGCTAATGCATCACAGATGATGGCAAACTGTGCCAACAGAGAGGGACAGACAGAGCCCAAGTAACTTGTGAAAATCCAGCTGCAAGATGCTCAGTCTTTGACAAGGATAGGTTACTCATTCTGACTACCAAGAAGACTCAGCATATTTTTTAATTTCTTCTGAATTAAGAAAAAAGTCCCAGCCCAGTACTTTAGCATGGTGAAATAAATGAGTCAAGCTTTGGGATGCCTATATGAACCACTAGAACCAGCAAACACTCTCGAGACTGTGGATATATGGAAAAGAAACTCTGACATCAAATACAATAACTGATTGAACTATTTACTTCTGCCTAAGGCATCTTTTTATCTTTGAGACTGAAGGGTAAAACCTTTGAGGGCTGAAAGTTACTATTTGTTAGAAGTACAACTGTAGTAAAATGTATTTATACATTCACTAATGGTTTTCTTTAGATAAAGAGTAGTATGAAAGATCCCCATGTTATTCTATTTGAGCATGTTAATTACAAAAATTAGAAAGTTAGCATGATGAGTCATTAACAAGTAGCACCGTGTTTTAAAAATACAGCTTAGTAAATAATGATTTTCAAAAAATACAGATGTAGGCCTCAGAAAACTTCACATATGGTAAAGTTAAATATGACTAATAACGTTTAGCTGGGAGGATTTCCTGAAAGTATAACATTAGCAAATCATCTCTCTTTCAACCTGTCTAAAGTTCCTGTAAACACCTATCAGTACAATTCTCAGTGTGCCCACTGCTGACCAGGTTTAGAATAATGGTCCGTGTTTCATATGCCCTTTGGGAAATGAGGACAAAAGAAACCCTACATTTGGATTAGCTCTGCAAGCACAAGGCTACATCAGAAGACAGCTGTATTGTGATGAAACAATGCAGAAAAAAAACCCAAAAAACACTATTGAAAGAGGTTTGTTGTAGACTTAAATGAACTACGAAGAAACCATCATCCATGAACAATATTATTTATTTTGCCTTGAAAGAAGCACACATCTGTTCACTGCCTAGAGGCACAAGCAAGTCATATTGGAGAACTAAAGTCATATAAATAATCATAGATGGAGCAGTGAGGACAGAGCCATGGCTCTTAGGGAACTATCTACGTAGTACTGTAATTCCTACACATATTGCTTATTTTTGCAAGACTTGCATTTTTTTAATAGCATTTATTGAACTCAATAGTCTATATAAAATTAACAGAAAGCAAACTTATATTAAATTTCATAACCTGCAAGTCTTAAAGGCTCTGCTGGGAAGTATTCAAAATACACAGCACACAAATACACATGGTTTGACTGATCAGTAATCAGAGTATTACATTTCAAAGAAGTATAACTGCTGAAAAATAGAGCTTTAAGTATTGGCAGATATGCTGTATTTCCATTTGCAATCCTGGTTTTTGTAACTAATTGGAGACTACATTTTTTTTCTCCGTACTGAATAAGCTGAGAAAAATTAGTTCTGTAAGATACCTCGATGATTAAAGGTGAGTGAGATGAACCCTGTCCATGATGAAGAGTGAATGTACCAAGTAAATGGATGACCATAGGCTGAGGGAAGCTCCAGGGAGCCAGGTGAAGGTCATTAGCACATCATAGCTGGTCTTGAACTATGGCACTTTTCTCAAGATCTGTCTCCAAATGTTACAGAGGTTTAGTAGTTCAGGCCAATCTTAAAGGAGAAAAAAAAAAAAACAAACTCCTGCATGTAGTTTATTCAGCAAGTTAATTAATTTAAATGGTTGAGCATTAGACTCAGCAAAACAATATTGCCTCCCCTTAATTCAGCTTAAGTGTGTAAGGTTACAACTAGCTGCAGCTGGTTAGGCATTAGACATTTTGTACTATCTGGTACTATCTTGTGTTTGTATTAGGACAGGATACAGGTCAGGTCCCTAAAACGTGGGATTTGTTGGTCCAGTCTGAAACCATCCTCTGGGCTCCCTCTAATCAATGTCCTTCCCATTTCTTGCTTTTACTGACACTCAAGCTTTGACTGAAGCATCCATGCATGTATACATCCCACCTCCTCCAGAAGATACAGTGATTTCACACAAAAAGGCAGTTTTTGCTCTTAATGGTAGCCACAGCCTGTCATTTTCAGGTGGTTTGGCTGCTCAATTGCCCAGTCTTGAGATTGTTCATTCTGAGCCTAATAGTCAAATGGCAGGGGACTTGTGTTCCTCAGGCAGAGCCAAAGGTACTCCTAGATGGGTCACTGTGCCCTATGTTGCCTCCTCAGCTTTTTTTTA
>VZZY01014885.1:0-28694 GCA_013400335.1 Eurystomus gularis
AGGAGAGGAGAGATAAAATAGGCTGCAGTAGAAAGGTAAGTCAAGATTCAGGAGCAAAGACATAAATTACATTAACGGCATTGAGTACTTTTACAGTCATAAGACTGATTTTGCCTTCACGTTGTATTTGTTGCCTACATGGGGGATTTCACTAGGAAAATTTCTAAACTCCTGAACAATTTTCTGTATTTTAGTTTTTCATCCCAGTTTTGCTGCAAAATCACTGCGGTCCTATCTCAAAACATTCTGGGGATCCTGGACTTTCTACCATAAGAACAGGTATTTCTATCTGCACACACCTAAGCACCTCAGAGATAGAAGTCCCAGGCTTCAGACACATTCTGATTACACCAGCATGGTACTACTCCTGAGCTAACTATCACTGCCTTTTGATAGGACCAGCTATTTTGGCACAATTAAACATCTATACTGTTTCTGGTTCTTGGGCTAATTTAATGTTAGTTTCAAGAGGTTTACCCAAAGTAGACATGTCCTGTATGACTTTGATCACATTGCATAGCTACTACAGTGGGAATCAAAGGCCTGGGAAAAGCTTCTATGCAATATCAGATAATCTTTTAGTTTACAACAGACACTGGAACATCTATATGAATGTGGCGTTGGATGCAATGCAACCAAGTTAAAGTCTTTTTATTATTTTTTTTCCTGCTTAACATGGTATTTGTCTCTTCCTCTTATGTGGCGTATGACAGTAATGAGCATAAAAGGAGAAAAAGTGAGTCCATGCAATCAGTACCCCTATTTCCTCTGTCCTGGGGACTATGAGAAGCCTCCTCTAGTCTAGGGAAAATTGTACAGAGGAATAAATATCACCCCAGCATGGTGTTGGAGGAGCAGATCCGGAAAAGATGGAGGCAGAGTGTCTGTTGCTGAATGTCCTACCCCACAGTAAAGGCATGCTGGGGCAGTGAATGTACGTACTCACACACACCGAAACCATGGCATTTATGTATGCAGGGAGAAAAATCTCCTTTCACACATGGCTTTCCTGAGGAGATATCAAGCAATGAGCTGAGTCTTGAGTTCCTGGCACTGAACAAATTAAAATAACAAAATGACTCCAGCAGAACTGATTCATAATGCTTCAGTGAGGGAAACCCATCATGATGCTAAACTTCGACTAAAGTCTAAGTGGAAGTCGAAGTGGAAAGCAACAGTTATGATTTTTCCGGATGCATTTCATGCCCTGTCATTGTAAAGCAATCTAAGGTCACTGTTTCTAGTGGAAATACCAACAATTGGAAACATGACCTCAGGAGAGCCCACCACAACAGGGCTGTAGAGTTTCCGTTAGGCTTGTAAGGCTGTAAAACAAGTCACAACCCCTCAGTTGAGGCCAGCATGGAATTCTCTGTGTTTGTTCCCAATACTGCAATACCACAGAGATGAACGCTATTTATTGTGTGCCCACTAAACCGCTTATAAAATGTTGGGGCAAAAATAAGTCTGAGACAGGCATGTTCATGAAACACAATTTTTCACCAGACATTTGTCGATCCCAGACAAATACCAAAGGAGAGTCCAAAGGTCTTCTTGCCCTCTAAAATTTATATACTAATGCCTAAAAAATAACTTGAGAAAGTATTTAAGTAATCCTTTATACTAAGGATGTGATTGTCTGCAATTTTAATGGAATTGGTCTATCCTGCACCTTATGGCCATTAGTGAAGATTTTTAAAATGGGAACATGCATTGTTGAGAAGGCAATAGAAATTGATTTGATTTGTACATGTGGTCTTGTAAAGTGATATACTTACCTGTAATTTTCTTCTAATATTATTTGTCACAGTAACTAGGAATGAATAACTTACTCCTAGACTATGGTATCATTAATTTTAGTTTTTTCAAACATCCCACAATATCAATGGTGGAACACATAGATGGTGGTTTTGATTCAAAAGTTTTACTAACAAAATTACCAAGAAATGTAATTGACTAAAACTATTTTTTCACCTTATATTTTCCTCATGTAAAAAAAAAAAAAAAAAAAGCTGTTCTGTTTGGACAAAATATTCTACTAATTGTAGATGTTCTATTTATTTCTTTATCTGTGCATTTGTTGAGTTATGTTCAGAACCTTATAAAAAACCACAAGGCAACAAATGATTACATGAAAAACATATTAAACCATTCACTCTCATTCCTCTAGCTTATTGTTAGAGTACTTGGCAAGGATGTAGGAGGATTCTGTCCACTGCCTTCCTTAGCCTGAACCAATTTAAATCTGCATCTACCGTTTAAATACCCTGCAGAGTATCTAGGTGAGTTTCCTTCAGTCCCTTTCACTGGAGGTATTTCAGTTCAGAGATGTATTAATCCTGTGATTCTTTAATTTCGAAGCTGGGACATTTGTTTTTTAATATATTTCTGACTTATACTAGTAGATTGTGAAACTACCAAAACACAGGTGTTATCCCATTATTGTTTGATGTTAAAATGTCAGCATTATCCTTAGGACAATGTGGGCCTGTGACAACTGATATCATCCAGACAATTTCTAGGCATAGCTGGGATCCACTGCCATAGCAGGTGATTGTGAGGTGATTGGATTCTGACATCATTTTTTGCGAGATAAGAGAATTTAACCATACGGATACAAGCTCTAAAGTTTCTGTTGGTTGAGATCTGTTTTGACTACCAGTATACTTCTAAACTTGGAGAAATGTGTCAGATCAGTGTGCCCAACCAAGCTGAAGGAAATTATATGCTGCAAGGAAACACCAGCCGTATGTCTCCCAAATTTTAGGTGTTGTCTGAATCTTTTGCAAAGAGGGGACAGATGACACCTTAACTCAATGTTGTGAAGGGCTAAAATAAATATAAAGGATATACAGAGTTTGAGTTCACGCCCCAGAATTTTTGATTTGTGTGTGGGCAGTTTTGTCCACAAAGGCCAAATCTTCCTTTGTTAATATTATTTAATCTGAGTACAAGGGGATGGTGTGTACTTTGTACACTTGTAAATGCAGAGATTGAACATAACAGCCACTAACCACTCATCAGAGCCATTAGCCATGTGTGAAAACACCATAAATATACTTGTTTGAAAATAAGTATACCCTTTCCGTTCCCAAAGCATATAAATAAAAACTGCCTCTAACATTGTAAGTCAAAGTTCACAGAAAAAAAAATTTGAAAGGCATTGAAACAGTGGAATCAAAATGCCAGTGAGAATCTGTGAAGCATCCACAGATACTTTTGCTTGTTATTGCTTTGACTTAGTTAATGGTAATAAATTGCTCCTGACAAATGCTTTTCCTGACTTTTGCCGTAGACTTCAAGATAAGGTAGAATAAATATGCCTGAAAACACTGTCACAAACGAGAGAGCCCTTTAGGAAGGACAAGCCATTGATTCTGTTATGTTTTCATTATTTTGACATTGATCAGAACAAGTGTTGTATGAAGTTTGGGGATACTCTTACAGCTAGATACCAAAGAGTACATAATTCCTGCAAAGATATGTATTGTTCTAGACAGCAAGGCAGAATATATAAAGACAGAGCTTGTTATAATATAAGAGATTTTGAATTGAAGATTCTAGATTGCTTTATTTTTTATTACTTTAATAAAATTACCTTAATAAAATAATTATACATAGTATTATACACATATATATCATAAATAAATACATAGTATTTTGTCATTCTTCAATATATTCTATTCCTACTGTAAAATTTTGGAAGATTATTTGAATAATAAATAGGAAAAAATGCTTTGTGAAAGTGAAAAAAAAGAATGATTAACTATTTTCATGATCACCAGCTAAAATTAAAATGGTCTTTATATGCACCCAATTACTTGTAAAAGGTTAAAGTTTGAGTTACAGAAGAAGCATAGTGCCAAAGTCCTCTTAATATCTGGATGTCAGTGAATGGATGCATGACATACTTATTCTCAGGTGTGCTTACTGGATCATGAGTCCTGATGACAGCAAAAGGGACTCAGTTCTTCCTTTCTGTTGAGGAGACACAGTGGAAGGAAAAAGAGATTAGTCCCTGTCATCTTAATTTTCTAAATGCAAAGTTGTCCATCATAAATGAGCTGATGTGTTAAAGGAAATAATGTGACAGTCCAGTGGAATTAGAGTTGCTGTCTCAAACATTCACTAAAGAAGTCTGGCCACAGTCGAATCTGGGGGACAACTTCTGTGTTGATGCTGGGGTTGCAGGAGAAAGAAGACACAGTCAGAGGTGGGAGGGCAGAGAGGATCCCAGCAGAGGGGATCAGCACTTCCCTGGCACCAGGTTTTCTTATTTTGAGCAAGCATGCAAGGAGCTGGTTGGGGAGAGACAATTGTTTTTACAACGCATGCACCACAAAGGAAAACTCCAGAACACAGACTGCGCATGACAGTCCATCAACCCATTTCCAAGAAGATTCTGCAAGCACAGACTGCACATGATACCTAATTAACTTAAGAGTCCAAATGCCCACCCGGAGGCTGCCTATATAAGAGCACAAATCAGAGCCCCAGGTGGCACCCCCAGGACCTGGACATCTAGGCTGGTTGGACCAACACTGGACCCAGGACTGGTGAAAACTTTCTTTTCTCTCTTCCTCCATTCCTCTCTTTCTCTCTTTCTTTCTTTCATGTCACCTAACATAAGTGGTTATCAAGGTTTTAACTGTTATATATTGCAAGGGTTCTTGATGTGGTATTTTGCCAATACTGTTGTGAGCACCTAATGTTATTTTCTTATCACATCAATACTGTTGTTAGCAAATAAAGTTGTGTTTTGTGAACTGGAGAATCCCTGGTGTCTTTTCACCTTAATTCCTGACCTAAATTAGCGAACTTGAGTCATCCTCCTAGTTGCCCGGGTCATGACAAATAATAAGTTCCAATTTTGGGTGGTAGCAATTTTGACATACAATACTACATAATTCTAAAAGGACGGCAGCAATGTTTTTTTTAGTTAATCACATTTCTTTTCACATTATCTTAATAAACCCACCAATTTATCAACTTATTCCATCTTCCACTTAGTAAAACCAACAATTTTTAGTAAGAGCTCCCAAAGCCATTCATTTTAAGAGAAGTACTATGCAATAGGCATTATTAGTTACGTCCTTGCTTTAACATGAGCTTGAAATTTCATAACATATTTTGGAGTACCATGAATAATACTTAATTTTTAATTTGTTGAAGTAATGATTTTTTTTTTTTTGGTCTAATGTTGCAGGGTTTTTAAATCTTAACTGAGGAAAGGTGATGCATTCACCTTTAGTGATTACATTCACTACTGTATTTCTTGCAATATAACTTGACATGTTTGTAAAGATGGGTCTAAACTGCAAAATTTAAAATAGCCTCTAACCAGTCAGAGTGTATTGATAGAGATACATGGAAGGAATAACAGTGTTATATTCAGAACACTGACAAAATCTTTACTTATTTAAAAAGCTTTAAAGGGAAATATTGAAAGATAAGGAGGTGTAAAAAATTTTGGATTGCAAGTTCACATAATTTTTACTGCTACAAATATTTTTTATTTATTTTTTACTTCCGATAGAAAACTTAGTCTCTTAAATACCAAAATTTTATGCAAGAAAATGTATACTTTTGAAGGTTTTTTTCTCTTAGGAAAGTCAAGTTGAAGTATTTTGTTGAATTCTTCTGATGTTAATCTATAATTGATTGGAAGCAATACGTCATTGTGCAAAAGGGAAAACCAAGGGCCCAGAAAGGCCTAGGTAACAGTTGTACCATTTTTCCCCTCTACCTGTAGTATTTCAGTTACACAGTTTCAGATGACTGAACACAATTTAGGTTGACACCTTAGCTTCATAAGATCTGCTTTTCACATCCCCCCATTTAAGCTTTCTCCTGCATTTGGAACAGGGCAAGCTCTGTTCTCTTTGGTGTGACAGATAGGTGAGCACCTAAAATAATAGTCACCTTAATCTATCATGACAATAATTTATATTTACTATTATAAAGACGTTTTTAAAAATTAAGACAAACTTTTTTTTTTTTCAATTGACATACAGTTTTGTGTCCATTACCTTTCATTCACAAATTCTTATCAAACTTGCAGAAAGAAATCTAAAAGTACTTAGTGGATGAACCAGATGAAAAAGAGGATCTGAGATACAGCTCCATTATTGAATATAATTCATTCAGTAATTTTGCTATATGGATTCTGCATCTAATTTACTCTCTTCTCACCTTCTCATATGGGCACTGAAATAACTGCTTGTATTATGGACTACACATCCACTACCCTTCCTTTTCTTTTTCTATTTTAGTGGAACTGAGTTGTGATTTGGAAACCTTTACAGTGCATTACCACATTGTAATTAGAAGTACAGGGCAAATCACAGGGCATAGTTTTCACCGTAGTCTCAAACCACCCTGTTGTAATCAACTAGATTGCTTTTGTCAGATCCAGAACACTTGCTGTGCAGAAACAATAAGAAGATTTTTATGCCAACAACCAGAACATACGTTATGCGCTACCTACTTAATTGCAGAACTGCTGATTTAGTGGAAGCAGAGGTTAAAAAAAAAAAAAATCTGTGCCATGTTAAACATGGGCAATATCCAATTTTTTACTCTTTCCGTGTGCTGACATTGGAAGGCTTTTCTTCATTTCAGTGTTCCCTTCTAGACTAAGGCTCTGATAACTGCAACACTAGGGAATGCTAAACCTGACGAGAAGACACAAATGTCTTTTCTGTTTCTAGAGAAATAAAACTTATTTCACATCCTTCTACTCAAAATGTTTTATTCCCTTTGTGCCAGGCTCTGTAGACTTGTCCCAAAGAAAGAGCCATGGGAGGATATATTGAAGCATTTGTTGATTGAGTATATTCCTTTCACTTTCTGAAACACAGACACTTCACTGCATCCTCTTGTCTCTGATCCTTCAACAACAAAAACTGCTGATCCTGTCCCTTGCAATCATTGTTATTAACAAATGACCTTCTTTACATCAAAACCAACTCCCTTCTTATAGGCCACACAGCTATGTGACCAAAACATTGACATTTAAAACACATTAATGTGGGGTGAAGGGAAGCATGGTTTAATTCCAAACCACTAATGTCCAACTTTAATCTGATTTAGAGTATTGAATGTGATTAAAACTGATTATAAATGGGAAGCTTCTACTTCATTCAATTTGCTTAATGTTTTAACCTCTTCTACACAGGTTTTGTACTTTTGAACAATTCCTCATTTTAAGTGTTAACAAAGGGCTTCCATAAATCACGTTGCATGTTTGGTTCTGCAAACAAAAAAGGAAATGACAAGTCATCTTTGCCGAAAGAACCTTATGTTCAGAGATTTCATTTGCTCATTTTGCATATAGCCCATATAGAAATCTGTGTGACTTAATCTTCCTCTTTTTTTTCCCTTTGTCACAGGAGAAAATAAAAGCCAAGGATAAAAGGAATCAAACTGCCAGCTATTTTTAGTGGTTCATAAATGGTTTAGAATCAGGCTGTCCTTTCTGTGCTCAGGGCCATTCAAAAGAAGACGACACATCTGGTTGTGGCTTGCTTGTTCCAATGGCTGAACTATGCAGAATGTGAGCTGCCTACACCTTACTGGAAGATCAGAAAAGCAGAACAGAAGTCTAGCTTGACTTTTTCTGTCATTTATTTTCTTTCATCAGAACTATTAAAAGCCCAATGGCAAAGAACTAGCTCCCTCAGCTGCAGATCATCAAAGAATTCTTAACTTCAAATAAAGGAATTGTCAAGTCACTCAGACTCTTAATTTGCTCTTCAGTAAATAGCAGATGCAATCAATTTTGGCCTCTATGAAATACATAATCTCCTAAAAGAAAGTAACTCAGACTTCAGCATCTCAGCCTCTTTTGTTAGAGAAAGCATGACATTTCTTTGGGGTTTTCTCCCACGTTCATTTTCAATAGCTCCTCTGACTTTACCCTCCATGTCATGGCAGTTGCAGACTTTTGCTTCTCTGCTATCTAATCTCAGTATTCCCAAAGAAAAATTCAGGTTTTTATTTAGAATAAATTTTACTATAGATAATAAAGTTTGTACACTGTAATCCAATGCTTTCATTTTTGTCTCAAAATCTTGTCTCTCAGCTAGGATCCAGATTCTTCTGAAGACTTGAATGCACCTTTGTTCCAGCTTTGAAGTTGGTAAATCCTTACACTAACATGATCATACAATTTTTGAAGTCCAAAGGGCAAAGGATCAGCAAAATAAAAAGAATGATCTGTTTTTCTAGATACGAATGTCTGTATATATTCACTAGTACCATTTTAATACATGTAAATGTGTAGCAAAGAAATTTTCTGTGTTTAGAAACACAACGAGTAAATCAGGCATATGAGTGGGCAGGTGCCTGGCATGCCCAGAGGGCACAGTTTTTAAAAATATCTCCAATAATTGCCTTGGACCCCCCATAAGAGGCAGATTCTTTTTATGCGTTGTCCCTCAAAGAGATTCACATGCTTATAGCTGCTGGAAGCTAAAGTCATCATACATGGCTGACTACTCCCAGGTACACTAAATATCTTTTCAATTTTCAGTGCTTGAAAAGCAGATTCTTCTCAAACAGATATCTGGTACATCTGTTTAGAGGCAGATGAATCAATAAGACAGTGCCTCTTGGGCAGGTAACTATTCTGACCTGCTTGAAAAGGAGGTCACTGTCAAGGGTGCCCCCAAGGCATAGTCTGTTCAGTCAGCATGCACACCAGCTTCAGAAGCTGGTGGCATGGCAGGTTTGTTTTAAAATGAGCTACTGGGCATTTAACTGGACTCAAGACTGCAGGGTGGAAACTTGTTCAGGCAACTAGTCAAGTCACTCTGTCTTAAAGGTCACACAGGCTCTAGAATAACAAAGACCTCGTCGCCAGACTATATAATTCCTTTCTATTTTGCTCTCTTATTTATTTTGGCTGTTTTACCCTTTCTTCTCCCTGCTTCACAATCTTTTCCCCCACAGTAAATAACAGCCTGAGCTTAGATAACCTAATATAGATCCCCTGTGAGGAAGTTACAGTTTACTATAGTCTAAATATACCCTTTCTTCAGTGCACCATGTAGAATGGGTCCAGGGCCCAGTGCCACTGGGGAAACCTCTGAGCTGATTTCTCAGTGCTGGGGCTCCCTGCCACCCAGGTCTCCAGCAGAGGAAAGGAGCATGGCAAAACTCGGGGCATTTCTCTCTTTTCTCTGTACAGTTAATTGGTGTGTGCCTGGGGACAGCAGGTTGACAGAACGGTATACAAATTAGCCCTGTGACTGTAGGAATCCCCTGTGTCTAACTGTAAGCCTGCACTTTCTCACTGAAGATACCTCAGTAGAACACAGGAATTGGGGTAACAGTAGTGTTACAATTTACTTTCAGCAAAGACCGAGCGAAGAAGCATAAGATATGCCATTGACGGCAAGCTGACATTTTACATTAGAGAATCAGTAACAACATTGCATTAAACTTATCTGCCTGTGAAAGAGTTACCATGTCTGCACCCAGTGAAATGCAAAGCAGAGACCTGTACACCCACATTCAAGTTTCAAGAGCGATTGCCCCTCTGCAGCTGAATTGTCATTCTTTAAAGACCAGGCCAATGGAAGACTTAATACATCCTAACTGTATCCAAAGACCATTAAGAAAAATTATAGTATATTATCATTATTTATATAAATATGTAATAATTTCTCAAATAATTTTAATACTTAAAATTAAATTTAAAACACAAGTGTTTGCACATAAAAACTGGTAAATGTTCCTTGTGACAAAAAAGTTATTAAAATACAAATTGTCAGAGAAAAAAGTCGTGTTCACATAATAGCAAAGAAAAGCAAATTTTACAGTTACTTATTTTCTGCTTGAATTCCAAACAGTTTTTCATGTAAAATTAAATGGTTTTACATTTAAATAGATGAAATAAAGTATTTCAAAATTATTTCTATTAAAGGCTTAAAATGCCTTAATCTAAAAGTTGATATTGAATGGCTCATTCACAGAAAAAGTGGAATATCAAACTTTGGATGCTGATCAAGAACAGAAAATCCATCTCTTTTGCATTCTCATGTTTTCTTTTTCTGAGTTTCTTCCATAGGTTGCCATAGTTACCATTCAACAGAGGAAGAGCATGTCGCTCTATGTGCCCTTCCTGTACTGTTACATCTGCACTGTTGGTATCAAGCCACCTTCAAGTTCTGGGCTTTGCTCCCAGTACAATGCCAGCTTACCTAAGCAGTAGACCAAAACTGGTTGTCTTATGCAGTTTCTACATGAGAGGTTTGTTTTGCTGAATTAGTGCTTCACAAATAAACCACTATTGCATGATGGTGCAATATACAGTAGACTTGCATATGCAGAAATATAGGTACCAAAGCAAGTCCATCGGCTGTGTCATTGGGTGTTCACTATTTTCTCTGATGCTTTCAGTCACTCTCCCTCCAAATATTAGCCTGGAAATAAGTATATTTTTCACTTCCAGTGGGCTATAAAGGTTCATAAAGATGAGTGACTCAAAATTCTTGTGGCATTATGACTTGAAAATGTTAAGATTCTATTGTCTGATTGGAAATTATTTTAATTGATTCTTGCTGTTTCATGTTTGTTTATTTAATAACCAAGGCATTTAATTTTAAAAGTTTGGTCTTTCCATATAGAAGCAGCTACATATGTGTTTATTTTCTTTACCTACCCCCAGAAGCTAGCAAACTGAAGATATGTACTTCACAGTCAACAGGAAGGGTATCCAACCAGCTGTTCAGCAGAGAATTTCTTAATACAAAAATTCATTTAAATAAAATTCAGATACTGTTTTAATTCAGCAGTCTTATGGTTTTGTTCAGACATGTGGTATATTTGTCAGAAGCAGTTTGAAACTTCAAGAGCAGAAGACTACACATGCCACTTTTTGACCTCAGCTGCAAAAACTTTGTATATAATTCTCCTACATGCTTGTATTCTGCCTGACTGGATTAATGAATACAAGAATAATAGGCCTCCAAGGTGATTTACATGCATTGATTAAATGTCAGCATTGAAATGCAGTAGGTTCTATTGCTAGAGACACTGAGAACAAAGACAAGGAGATTGTAACCATTGGTTAAACAAGTTACTTATCAACTCTTTTTAGCATATAATTAATTTTTTGGTTTTACCAAATGGATACTCAAATAATAAAACATTTGGAAAGTTTTACATAAAATTATTTGATTTTGCAGTTGCAAGACATGTTATTAAGTCTTTTACTGTATCCTAATGTATACTGTTCAGTAAAGCTGGGGAAAACACTAACTTTTGCAACATGAGAGAATTCAAAATATTCATGGTATAGTAAGTGATTGATATCAGAGGAAATAAAATTAAAACCTTGTCTCAGTGTAACTTAATAGAGAGACTGTAAAAGTGGGTTAGATTTTTACCTCTTCAAAATGTTTGAAAAATGTGATTATGACATGGAGAAAGATTGTTCAATTAAATGTCAATGAAAAAGTTAAATTTCTGTCATTCTCAATATATATTAAGTATATATATCAGTATATATTAAGGATCCATCCTAATCACCACAACAAAGCATAATTACCCAGGAGACTAAATAACACAAATTGTTGGCAAAATCCCCTTCACAACAAATAAAAAAATTTATCAGTGACCTAAAAAGTCAAGACCACTGCGTGCTTCAGTATGGTGCTGCCTCTAAGTTTTCAGTCTCAACCTATGTACAGTGCATCATATGTTGTATTATCCACATGTACTGTATTAAATACAGGGGAAGTAGGTCTGCACTGTTACAGTCAGACAAATTCTGCTTGACTAGTGATAGCAATTAATAATTATGGGACACCTTTGTGTTCATCTGAATTATTCAGTCAAAGTAAAAGTGATGGTTGATTCAAGTATATCTGAAAGGATGAAGCTTTGGCATAGATATAGATACATAAATACACTATATTTTTTTTAATTTGTACGGTTTAACACATACTGACTCAGCAAGGTATTTTTCTCATCTATCCATCCTGACTAAATCAGCAACTGAAAAACTTCAATAGATTCTTCTGTTATTTCTACTACCTTATTTTGATCAAAGACCAAAAGATTATATGCCACATCAGGAGCAGTAATAATAAAGAATACTGAATAGCTACTGAATTCATGGAATTGAGCTAGGCAAGTAAGAAGTATAGAAGGGGGCTGATATCAGATCTCTTTGAACCAGCACTGAAACAGGTGGTAGAAATCTAAGTTTGCTTGTAGGCAGGAAAAATAACATATTTGCTCTGAAAAGATTAATTCAGTCAAGATTTATGATTGAGATAGCAGGTGTGCACATTGCATTGTTAAGAATTTGGGTATTGTTAAAGATTTGCTCTCCAGCTTGATAACTGATTAATAATGATCTTCAACAACCTATTATATGGATGTATGTATGTGTAACTGCACATTGTAACAGTACATCAACCCTTGTGTGGAGGGGCTGAAAAACATTTTCATGTATTATTATTAGACAAGTTACTCCTGATTCATGATAGAAATTGTTCTGTCCCATGTTCTGTTCCAGCTCTTGATGTTTCTTAATTCTTTTTCTGTTGTTTACTGTGGTGATGAATGCCAGTAAGAACAACAGACTGGATAGTCACATCTCCTGTAGCGTCTGGTCTTTATCACCTTCAGGATCAGGAAGGGGCCATGATCCCCACTTATAATAGAATACTTGGACAGAGAAGTAAGTGTTACCAGATCAGACATTTATATTTAGTGTCATAAAAATTATTTGGGAGGATGACGGGAAAAAAACAGATGTCTTATAAAGACATCAAATAGTTAATTTCCAGTTGTTCAGAAAAGAAAGAAGCTCCCTGAGGCTTATACCAAATCTTGGTATTTATTGAACTTTAAGCTACAACCAACAAGCTGGTTAATAACAATTCATGTAGCTGTCAATCTTTTTGACCAATGTCATCAATATTTCACACTGCCAAATAACAACAATTAAGAATCAGGACTGGAAGACGCACCCAGGGCAAAAGTGTTTCTAACAATATAATGAAATCGACGGTGTAGGACAGACATTTCCAATGGGCATTCAAAGAAAGGCTTTCCTGTGATTTTCTTTTCAAAACAGTGTGAATCAGTGTTCTTTATTACACACTCAGAATGTTCACACACTGAACAAGTTTTATAATCTTAACTCAAAGAACCTGAATAACTATATTTTTTTTAATGCTCATTAGTTAGGTAACCTAGAATTTTAACCTGAAAGCACTGCCTGGATTTTTATAAAGGGCACAGTTTTTCAAGTGTTAATTGAACATTTACATTTTGGTAAATGTTAACACTCAGCATTAGCTGAGACACCATCTCTCCAACTCAAATGAGTAAAAGCAACCAATTCTATAAATGCTTTTTCAAAAAGATCATTTAAATTTTCATATTTCACATTAAACAGACTATATCAACAGTTCTGCTTCCAATCATAAACATGATCATATGAATAAAAACTTTCTAATGGTAACCAGCAATGTCTGAAAAAAAAGTATATTAAAAAAAAAGACTTATGATCCTCCCATATTAAATGAATTAATTTTTTATTTTAAGACTTTATTTTAATCATATTCAAATCCAGATAATTGATCTCAGTGGTTTTAAAAGGATATTTTAAAATGAAATTTCACAGAATCACAGAATGGGGGGGTTTGGAAGGGACATCTGAAGATCATCCAATCTAACTGCCCTGCCAAAGCAGGTTCACCTAGGGTAGGTTGCACAGGATCGCATCCAGGTGGGTTTTGAGTATCTCCAGAGAATGAGACTCCACAACTGCTCTGAGCAGCCTGTTCCAGTGCTCTGTCATTCTAATAGTAAAGATTTTCTTTCTGTTTAGGTGGAACATCTTGTGTTCCAGTTTATGCCCATTGCCCCTTATCCTATCACTGGCTATTGTGGAAAAGAGACCAGCCTCAGCCTCTTGACACCAGCCCTTTAGATACTCATCAACATTGATAAGATCCCCTCTTAGTCTTCTCTTCTTCAGGTTGAACAGGCTAATGCACCCCAGGATGTACCCACTGGCTTTCTTGGCTACAAGAGTACACTGCTGGCTCATGGTTAACTTGTCCACCAGGACTCCCAGATCCATCTCCACAGAGCTGCTTTCCAGCAGGTCAGCACATAAGCTGTACTGGTGCATGAGGTTACTCTTCCCCACACGCAGGATTCTACTTGCCCTTGTTGAACTTGATTAGGTTTCCCTCCTCCCAACTCTCCAGTCTGTCCAGGTCTCACTGAATGGCAGCACAGCCTTCTGGTGTGTCAACCACTCCTTCCAGTTTTGTATCACGAGCAAACTTGCTGAGGGTACACTCTGGCCTTTCACCCAGGTCATTGATGAATGTGTTGAACAAGACTGGACCCTGTACTGATCCTTGGGGAACGCTGCTAGCTACAGGCCTCCAACTAGTCTCTGCACCACTGATCACAACCGTCTGTGCTCCTCCGAAGTTTATCTATATGTCCAAAAGTTATCATCAGTGCACTGCAGGAACCTCCTGGATTTTGTGTTGCCTTTACAGCAAACATCAGGGCAACCGAAATCCCTCATGAGCACCAGGGCATGTGATCGTGATGTTACTTTCAGCTGTTTGTAGAAGGCCTCATCAGCTTCCTCTTCCTGATCAAGTGGCCTGTAGTAAACACCCACAAGAATGTCACCCATAGTAGCCTGTCACTTAATTCTGACCTGTAAGCTTTCAACATGTTCCTCATCCCCACCTAGGCTGAGCTCAATACATTCCTGTTGTTCTCTCACATAAAGAGCAACTCTACCACATTGCCTTGTTGGTATGTCTTTCCTAAAACCACAAATTGCATATTAGTTCGGTGAGAGCTGCATTGAGATAATGTCCAGAAAGCATACACTGTTCTGTATCCTGAAAATATTTATGTGTATGTATGGTCTAACTCTAGATCTGTAAGTCTATACTCATAATTAAACCTACCCGAGATCAATAAGCATCAGTAATTTTGCTTTCAAGCTATACAAGTCTACAAAGATTTACAAATTGTGTTAATATACGCATTTCTTCAAGTCCACACTTCACATCTCCTATAACTAACACACATTTCTGTATTTTTCCTGAGCTCTAACTTGAAGTTACATAAATGACCAGATAAGATTGAAATATTAGCTGTAATACCTGTTTTTGGTATTTATTTCTTTTGCAGAGAGCTCCAGCACAGCTTTTTAACACAGATGCTTTTTATTTGATGCCATTGAAGAGAAATGAAGATAAAGACTCCAAGTAAATATCAAAGCTTATACCAGCAGACAACTTAAATTCACAGGAATGCAAACAACTTTGCAACTTCATTGTGCTTTTGAAGGTGTAATATAAATCCCTATGTCATAAAGGCTTATAGTATACTCTGGAAAAGTTTTCTTATGTCACCCAAGGACTCCTAATCTTTTGGTCCAGTGAAACAAATGTATAAGTTTAATAAAAAATAGGTTAACTAGAACACAGATGAATATACATATATTCCTAAGTTAACAAGACAAACAAACAAACCAAATAAAGAAATAAATAAAAACAATTATAAAGAGCTCCACAGGTACCTGGGAATACCATGTAATGGAAATAAGTGATATAAACTTGCATGACATTACTCTTTAAATTGAAAAGATGTAGGTATCACACCATTTTTGATAAATTTTAAAAATATATTAAAGATTAATGTTACTTACAAGCGAAAATGTCACTACCAACCTGAAGAGCTTTTGTGGATCCCAGGTAGAAAAACTGTAACTGAGACAAAGGGAATAGATGTCTGTGCTGTAAGAATCACTTTGATAATACTGGTAGTGCAGCAATAGTAGTATTTGTAATTACAGTGGTTATGTGTGTTACATGGGTGTTTGCAAACATGTCAAATAGCTCAGAGTTGTAAATGAAAAATTAACTGTAGGAGATATGAATGTGAATTTACAAGATTCCCAGTAAGAATTGGGGGTCCTATGTGTTGCATATTATGGGCATTAAACTTACCTCTTCAGTTTATTACTCTTTTACTTGTTTTTCAGTTTCCACTAGTGTGCAATAAAATACAAAATTACTGAAAAATAAAGATTACCTACATAACAAAGATGTTCCAAAGAACTCTTCTTACAGTAGTAGTCATATTGATGATGTTCCTTTCCCAAATGTATACAAAGACCTTATCTGGGACCTGGGATGTACTCCCTAGTCTAACAGTACAAACATAGACAAGATATCTGTGTAACTGCACAGGAGGGAAAGAGACTGGCCGCAAAATTCTGTGTAGAACTGGTTGGTTTAAAGTAATGACATCCTTAAGATGGTAAGGATTGCTTACTCCCCAGGAAAAATACTGTACTATTTCTCTTGCTGACAGTCTGTAGCCATTTCCTTACACCTATTGATGTTACTATCCTCTCCATGGTTACTATCCTTCTTTGCTCCTCCTACACATGTCTTGCTGACTTAAATACTTGGCTACCTGGCTCTTAACCTCTAGGGAAGTTTTCACTGGTGGGGCAGAAATTCATTTTTTGTTTTTTTGGTTTTTTTTTTTTCCACATTTTTATTTCAGTCAATGTGCAGAGTGGGGAATTCTGAAATACTAGGGTTTTTTGATAGGGACAGAACAAATTCTGTCACACAAGAAAAAGGACTTTTTTTCTCCTGATTTTATTTTTTGTGGCTGAATAATGCCCTGTGAACCCAGTCTGTCTTAGGAACAGAGCCAACAAATATATACAGGGGTATAATATGCAGATGTCTGTAATTCCACCAATCATTCTTGCAGTTTCAGAAAGATGTGAAACAAAGTGGGATTTTTGTTGACTGGGAGGGGAGGAGGGAGGGAAGCTTTTTCTTTTTGTGGAAAATCCTTTTAACTTATGCTTTCCTACAGAAATATTCAATGCAAAGTAAATCTGCAGGAATGACTGCTTCAAGTCTTTAGGCAAAGAGGAAAAATAGAAAATAATTAGATGAGGTAAGAATTATCCAACTTACACATCTCTTTTATCTATAAGTAAATCTCACTACTAAAATTCAACTTGGGAATTAGATTCTCAGCTATGAAGCTTTAAGGAGCTGGACTAGCTTTTAGAGACCTCTTCTGTTAAACAGAAGAGCTGGGATGAACCAGGAAGTTTGAAACAGAAAGTGCTGCATTCAGGAATGCAACTCTCACTTTTTGTTCTGTTTCCAATTTTTGCATATATTGTTGTTTATCCCTGGCCAGCAGCTCAGCCCCACGCAGCTGCTTGCTCACTCTTTGCCAGTAGGATGTGAGAGAGAATCAGAAGAGTAAAAGTGAGAAAATTCTTAGGCTGAGATAAAGACAATTTAACCGGTAAATCAAAAGCTTAGCACAAGCAGAGCAAAATATGGAATTAATTCACCACCTCTGTCAGCAGGCAGGTGTTCAGCTGTTTCCAGGAAGGCAGGGTGTCACCATGCATAACAGTAACTTGGTCACACAAATGCCATAGCTTCAAACATCACCCCTTGCTCCTTCTTCCTCTAGCTTTTATTGCTGACCATCACATGGTCTGGGATATCCCTTTGACCAATGGGGATCAGCTGTCCTAGCTGTGTCCCCTTCAAACTTCTTGCTCACCCCTAGCCTACTTGCTGGTAAGGCAGCATGAGAAGCAGAGAAAGCTTTGACTGTGTTTAAGTGCTGCTCAGCAATAGCTTAAAACAGTGTGTTATCAACACTATTTTGTTCATAAATCCAAAACAGCACCCTACAAGCTGCTAAGAAGAAAATGAACTTTATCCCAGCCAAAACCAGAACAGCATAGAAATGCTTACTGGTTATAAAAGTATGAATCCTGACTGTTGAAAAACTTTCTCTCCTCTCCCGTCTTTCAAATATGAATTACAAAAAAAGGAGGTTATATTATTATTATTTCCCATCTGTCCTTTTGTTAGTGTATGTCGATGGTACAACACATCAAATACTGTGTTAAACATTCAGTTAATAAATACTTGCTAGCTAGTTTTATCTCTTAGGAAAGTAAAACATAAAAAAAAAGGTACTAGGTGACTCAGGGGGATCCTTGATGATGAATCCTTGTGTTCATGTTGAAATCAGTTAAGACAGTCCAATGTGGCTGAGGACTGATATATTCCAAATTTATAACACAGGATGCTGTAGCTTTTATTAAACAAACAAAAGGAGAAAGAGCGTGAACATGTGGTAAGCTAGCATGCAGTTTAGGCTGCAAAGTAAAGCTTTTTCACAAATAACACAGTGAACATTTTTATAAGTGTGTTATTTGTATTTCCTCTTTGTCTACACAAAATACTAGTATTTCAGGATCTCTTTCAGACTACCTTGCATCAAGAAAAGGCACAGTTTATTGGATTAAACATTCAGCTTAATGCACAGTGCATGAAACTGAACTGTTGGTGAGTTGGTCCAGCAAAATATATTCTTTCCTCTCTGGAACCAGAGTCTAAAATAAAAAACTTACCAACCAGCACTCCATAGAACACATTTTTCTACTAAATATTCTGTTGTTTGTTGTGGGTCAGAAGAAGAATTCTCTTAATGTGCTGAATCTGTTAGAAGATTAAAGGCAATTTTTCTCCCCACATAGACCTGCAATTCAATGGAATTTACATCTTATCTTCTCATTGTGGAGGCGTCAGAGCTAGAGGAAGAAAGGCCCAACAAATCAGTTTTCTGATATGGTAGAATAGAATGAGCTCAGCACCTGCAGGGAATATATTTCAAATATATATTCTTACTATACTTCAGGTTTGAAAAGGTTTAAAAAGCCTCCATTAAGAAATGTGCAGGGTCTAAACAACATATATCTTTGCAAACAGAACATCTGCAAAAATAAATCCACTCGTTTATAATTATTAAAAGGAACTGAAAGCTTTCATCTTTTTTCCATTTTCACCTAATGATGTCCCAGTGTTTTATGAAAGTAATCTGGAAAAGATTATTTCTTTGCTGCATGTAAAGTAAAGGTGGGTTTATACTTGCTTGAATTGGTTCAAATTTGTAAATTATGCCAATAGCAAAGTCATCTATAAAAGCTTAGATGATTTCTGAAAAAATAAAGAAAAAGAAAAGCATTTAGGATTCCCTCAATCTGGGGAAACCAGTGTAGGATTTTTTATGGAAACATATTTTTTAATTTTTTTACATTTTGCCTGATTCTCCCAAACATTTTTCTGACCAGTATGCATTCCTCTTCTCCTTGAACAGTCTAGAAAATAGATGCTAGTTATTCAGATTTTCAAGGGTTCAATTCTTCTGTAATTAAGATCTGAAATGATACTACCTTTAGTAGGAGTTGATTATATCAGAAATGTTCTAATTTTGTTCCTTTTTTTTTTTTCCAGTTTGTTTGCGGAAGCTTTAGAAATTATTTAGCTGATAGATCTTAGTTGTCTGCATTTCACAGACATGTTGGGCCCCATCTCAGTAGTGCTGAAAAAGCGAGCAAAGAAGTCCTTATAATTAGAAATAAAAACACAGACTGTTTCTGGAGTGTACAACTTGCAAAATAATAGCCTGAGGTTACAGGAACATAGTGAGACTGGCAGACTGTACAACATACTGTACAGTACCATGTCTCTAATTAACAAAACAACTGAAGGGCACAAGGTCAAGTGCAGAAGAACCTACTGTCTCTTCACAGTCACAAGGCTTAAGATGACTCAGCTCCAAGCTGTAAATCCCACTCTGTCCTCTGCTAAATTCATGTGATTAAGGAAGGTCCTGATTCTCTGAAATCAGTGGTTAATGAGCCATCAATATCAGCATGCCTGGGATTTCATTTGTGAATTATGAGTTGGTCTCTGGGTCTGCATAATGCATTCAGGAATGAGAAATTCTCTGCCTTCCCAGAGTGTTTTAACTCACCTGGAGCAAGGCTATTACATGCATTAACCTGTGTGGTTCAGTCTTCCCAGAGAAAAGCTCGGTCAGATATTCATCTGTCGAATGAAGAACTCTTACAGCATAGTGGGGATGCAACTTCTAGTGATCAAGAAGCTACCTGCATGGACAAAGATATTTTTCCCAACTCTGTTTAGACAGAACGTAATTGTTCTGAATAGTTGTAGCTATTTTGACAGAATCGTTGCATGACACATGTATTTCCTATGTTCAGCTTTTCAAGCCTATTGGGCACACATAACTTTCAGGTAATAGATTATGATAAAAGAATTCTTCAACGTTCAGTTTACCACAGCTTTCTTGCATCTTCTTTCTTCACATATTTTTGTGTTATTTTCTCCCACATCGTCCTGTTTCTTTGTCTGAGCTACATCTTGGATTTGGACATCTTGTTAGAGCTAAAGAATGGTCTGAAACCTTGATAATATGTGGAAATGTTTTTGCAGGACTAATTTCTTATTCAGTTGATGTAAGCAATACCTTCCTCTGGCCATGTACCTAACAAATGTAAAGCAAAATGGTTCTTTTCCTAGAAAGGACATTACCATAATAAACCAATTCTTGCTAATTTATATTTTTACAAAGGCATCTATTCTGGATGACCCTTTGGCTGCTGAATATTACAGTTAAGTTGGTACATGCTGTTAAAAATATTGCTCTATTTTGCCTTTAGCCATTATGCAGCAAAATATTGCTCAGCATGAAAACGAAATGATAAAGATAAGGCAGTTAATAATTGCAAGACATGCTACTGTATCTCCTGTTATTGAAATGACTAAAATGGAAGATTTTGGAATACATATCCTTAATTATTTCTGTCTGTCTATTGAGGAAATGGAGAATCAATGTAAAAAAAAAAAAAAAAAAAGCAAAACCAAACAAAAAACCCCCATGAAAACCACAAAATCAGTTTTTATTTTATGGGATGAAATTTTTTTTTTCCTTTGGGGCTTTTTCCCTGCACTAATGGTCTGTAAATCCAATTGATTATTAAAGTACTTTTATCAATTATTTAGATACAATTAACATGTGCCACTGTAAATATCGGGAGGGTTATTGCTATTCCAACTGGATGTTTCGTATGTACGCCCTAAAAAATGGATTTTCCTAAACATAAAAACTTCATGACTTGTATCCTCAATATGACATCAGCACTATTGTCTTCCGATGTCACAGCTTCTGTTCCCACGATATCTTGAAACAATGGTGAAGAAAATACACAAACCAGAGGAAAAATAAAATCCTTTAGAAAATAAGTACTTGATCTTAAGAATAATATTATTGTACCCACTCAATTACTACAAGTAAGCCAGTCTAGTGGTCCAGATAGAATTAGGCAATTTATGAAGAGAATTTAAGAATAAAATTAAAAGACACTTCTTCATTCCCCTCATCTAGTTATCAAGCATGGTCACATCATAAAATTCTGTACAAAATTTTACCATGTTGTTGGATAAAAAAATAGGAGCCTTGCCTACTGAATGCTTATTGGAAGACTATTCCAGAAACTTACTCATGTAACTTCTTCTTTCAAAAGCAAAAAAATGGATATAAACTATCTGTAAATGCATTTAATCACAGAGCTGAAAACATTACTTGAAGGGATTGCTCTGTCTCTTAATTTGATATGTGCTGTATTCCATCAAAACAGCATTCATATATAATTATAAGCCTTCTTGGGACTCCAAATAGCATGTGTTAGAAAGAACCCAGATTCAACACAATGAAATGACTAAATTGATTCTGTTATTATATCCTTCATCTGGGATAAACCATTCTGTGAAATGGTTTCCGGAAGTCTGTCTATCTGCAGTACCACTGCCAGCTGCCTCAGTGATGACCTTTCCCAGCCTTGGCTCCAGAAGTCAAATACATTCAGTCTTTCTTGATGATGGTAGGATATCCCAATCCTACCAGAGAACTCGACTTCAGCTGCAGACAGAAGAAAAGAGGGCTTCCACTTGACTGCTAGACTGTTGCTTTTTTAACAAAACCTTCCATAATTGCTTAAACATTAGCAAACTAATCAAAATACTCTATCTCTAGGCTAGGTGGCATATACACTTTATGCCCACTACAGGCATTCTGAAGGTTACTTATGGCATTGTTGCTACTCCAAATCCAGTGAAGATTTTTAAATAACAGTATTTCCAAGGAGATGGAATTTTTTATGCCTTTATTTTATTTAAAAAATAAAGTAACAGCATGTCAGGTCTCACAAGAGAACTTGATACTCAATTGCATAAATAAATAAATAAAAGTTCTCTGGGCATCTTCATTGTCTCCTTCTTTAGGTCAGAAGCTTTATATAAAATTTTGCTTTTTAAACATGGTTACTGTTGCTAAATCACTGAAATTGTATAAGTTTGCCCAATAACATGCATCAAGTCATCCTCTGGCAGCTCCAGTGACTCTGTGGTTGCTGCCCTATGGACTGTCATGAGCAACTTGGAAAGAGTTACTTATTGTCCTGCTCTGATTTCATGTTCTGAGGGCATGCAGACTTTAAACATCATAAAGCTTCAAGCAAGAGAAACATCAGAGACATTTTTAACCTGAAAATATTAAATTAATTAGAAAAAATAAATAAAAATGTTTGCCCCTTCAGAAAAACAGATCAATTCCTCTGAAGGCTCTACTAAACAGTAATAGGATATTGCAACTTTATGTGCCATAAATATAGTTTCAGCCTATATGACTCTCTTTGCCATCTATTATGTCCTAGCAGAGACATCAACAGCAGGGCCTACTGCTTAGTTATGTTATCAAATTTTAGTAGCTAATTTCTTTAGCTTACCACATAGGTTGTATTGCAATATATTTCTTTTATTACTCATGAAAAAAAAACCTGCAGTAGTGGCTAAACCTTCTCAGCAAACACCTTTTAATTTACTTTAAACTGATTTAACATCTAGGATTAAAGTGTAATTCAATCTATAAGGGTTTTTACTCCACAGGAAACAGTAACTAGTTAGTCAGTAAATCCAGAGTATTACAAAAACATTGGAGGAAGGGACTTCCAAAGACCATTTGTCTACCTCTCTGCCCTCAGGCTGGATCTCCATTATTGCCAACAGATGTTTGCCTAATCCAATCTTAAAAGAATTCAGTCAAGGAAATTCTAAAATCCCTAAATTAGGGAGATTACAAATTAGAGAAAATTTTGACCAATATGTAAGCTCAGACTCCTTTCTTCCAATGTACAATCTTTGCAACATGTATTTTACAGTGTTCATAATTTCTCTCAGCCATGTTTCTCAGAGGTTTCAACTGTTTCTCCTCAGGTCCACATTGATAAGGAAGCAGGTAGATTTTTAGAATTACCTGAAGTTGTTTCATAGTCCAGTGTAAAGATAGGAAAAGAAGAAAGCATTAAAGAAATAAACATCTTCACAAAGGCAATCAGATATTCTTTCCTCCAAGTGCTTTTACATTGGATAGTGGGCTGAAGATAATAATCCACAAAATGAATAAGCATTTACCTTCCTTTTTCTGAGTTTCTCTTTACAGTTTACAATCCTGCCACAACCCAGATTAAGTTATTACTTTAGTTTCCAGAACTCTGAGTAGTTTTTTCAGTAAGAGGAATTCAGAGGGTTGTGATCAGAGGTGCAGAGACTAGTTGGAGGCCTGTAGCTAGCGGTGTTCCCCAGGGGTCATTATGAGGTCCAGTCTTGTTCAACATTTTCACCAGTGACCTGGATGAAAGGCCAGAGTGTACCCTCAGCAAGTTTGCTGATGGTACAAAACTGGGAAGACTGGCTGACACACCAGAAGGCTGTGCTGCCATTCAGCGAGACCTGGACAGACTGGAGAGCTGGGAGGAGGGGAACCTAATCAAGTTCAACAAGGGCAAGTGTAAAATCCTGTATGTGGGGAGGAGTAACCCCATGCACCAGTACAGCTTATGTGCTTACCTGCTGGAAAGCAGCTCTGTGGAGATGGGCCTGGGAGTCTTGGTGGACAACAAGTTAACCATGAGCCAGCAATGTGCTCTTGTAACCAAGAAATCCAGTGGAATACCGAGGTGCAATAAGAAGAGTGTGGCCAGCTGGTCAAGGGAGGTACTTCTCCCCCTCTACTCTGCCCTAGTGAGGCCACATCTGAAGTGCCGTGTCCAGTTCTGGGCTCCCCAGTTCAAAAGAGATGAGGAACTACTGGAGAGAGTCCAATGGGGAGCTACAAAGATGATTAGGGGACTGAAGCATCTCTCTTAAGAGCAAAGGCTGAGAGACCTGGGTCTGTTTAACCTGGAGAAGACTGAGAGGGGATCTTATCAATGCTTACAAATAACTAAAGAGCGGGTGTCAAGAGGATGAGGCCAGTCTTTTTTCCATGGTGCCCAGTGATAGGACAAGGGGCAACAGGCACAAACTGCAACAGAGGAAGTTCCACCTAAATATAAGGAAAATATTTTTTACTATGAGGTTGACAAAGCTCTGCAACAGACTGCCCAGAGAGGTGGAGTCTCTTTCTCTGGAGACTTTCAAAATCAGCCTGGACACATTCCCGTGCAACCTGTTTTAGAGAAACCTGCTTTAGCACGTGGGTTGGACTAGATGATCTCCAGATGTCCTTTCCAGCCCCTGCCATTCTGTGATTCTGTAATTATTGCAATATCTTAAATGTTTTGGAATAAATTTCTTGTGGCAAATGTCTATATTGTAAGTAACTTAGCAAAGTGTCACTATTTTTTTAATAAATCTTAGAAAATTGATCTGGAAAGGAGCTGGAAAAGTTAATTAATTCTCCCAGCTGAAGAGAGATCAGCTGTTTCTGTGTAATTTCTGACAGGCTTTCCCACTTTATTTTAGAAAGTACCCATGTTAGATAGTCCACAGTCTCCCTGAGCAAGCTGCTCACATGCATAAGTTTGGGATTTTGTTCTGATGTTTAACCTAAATCCTCTTTTCTGCAGTTTAAGTCAATTTAAATGTGGTGAGCTGATATTCATGCCATTAGAATGAAATAAGTTTGTCTTTTCTGTTGGGAAATCCCTCAAACTTGGGGTATGAGAGGGTTAAATAGAGTACAGATTTTTTTTGACTACTCAAAAAAGTCAAGAGTTTTACTGCTAATTAACAAAGAATTACACTTCTTTTAATGAAATCTGATAATTTATAGTGTACTTTTATTCTCCTTCACTTAAAGCCATACAAAAATTTTTGAGGTTTTTCATGGATGAGCAGGTTAATCAGTTTTCTGATCAACATTCTCTAGCTGCCAGCTATGGTCCTTGCAAAGAACAAAAATGGATTCATTATAATAAACAGACCTGTTCTTTAGACTAATTCTTAGTAATAACAGTGGGCGTCCAACCCCAGCTAGGTCTGTTGGTGACAGCCACCAAGTTTGCATCTGTGTCTTGGAGAGAACACAGTCCCATGCCATACAGTTGCTGCTTTTTTTAAGCAAGAAGAGGGAGCAAGGAGGATGGTTGCTGGATTCTTGGGTCCAAATCACCCACTAAGTATGTCTGTGGGGATCATACCCCACCTTTGGTGCACAAGTAAAGTGACTGGAGTTTGAGACTGAATCTAAGCAGTTTCTACAGTTTCTTTGAAAGGAGTAAACACTTTTCTTCCCATGATGGGGAAACTTCTTCCTCCAGGAAGGAGAAATTTTAAAAGGATTTTTATTTCCAGACAGGAGATTTTGGAGCTCAAAATTTCAGGGCCATTCTAGCAGTAAACTTCATCTTTAGCAAAGGACATTATATAAAACCATGGTCGAATCTTAAGAAAAGGAAAATGGCAAATCTAGGTGCTGCTTCTGCACTTCTTTATAACAGAAAGCGTCAATGGAAATTCTCCAATGAGAAGAGTTACTCAAAGGATCATACTGTCCTCCTGAGTGCCAAGAGTGATCTCCTTCCCAAAGAGTTCAGGCCCAGAGATTTTAGCCTGGCCCGTAGTCTGACCACAGTGCCACTGTTGTGTTGAGAGCAGGTCTGTAGGAAGAATCTCATCAGCAACATCAAGGAGATTCTTTAACATACTGCAACAAAAGCTCATACTTTGTGTACTTGTTTACAAAACTTGAGTACTTCCACTTTGTGTCAAGCCACCAAGGAATCATCAAAAATGAACAAAATGTAGCACACAGACTCTATCTAGTACTACCTAAGTGGGAAGCAGGAAATTACCTTCTCCCCTCACACCATGCTGTCTTTAATTTTTTTTTGTCTGTCCTTTTATTAGGGGAATATTTGCTTTCCATGAGGAAAGGATCTAACTACATACTCTGAGATGTCTGCAGCTCTAGTCCTTTAGACATGAGATTTCCTGGCCATTAATGACTCATAAAATAGGATCCCTCTGGGCTTAGTGGCAAAATAATTCAATATATTAAGAAACTCATGAGATAGAAACAATTAGTGTGAGTTTCTCAAACCTTCTTCTGCCTGTTTTAGTGGTCCACTTAACTCAAAGCATGCTGTAATGCATCATTCTGCTCAGGAACAGTGTCAAAGTTATAAGTGAAAAAATTAACAATCTCGTGCAGCACTGACCACAATAAACATAGTAATTTATTCCAATGATTCTGCAAAGCCCTTTTAAACTACAAACAAAAAGGTTAGAGGGTATAAATCAAAATTTGGTTGTCATTGTCTTATCCTACATTTTCCTGCATTATTAGTTGTTATAAACTGCACTACCTTATAATCCTGAGTATGTTTTAACATGTTTGTATTATCTTTGGATGGCTTGATTTTATTTTCAAATGTTTTATCTAGACTTTCAGTATTTGCTGTGTACTGTTAATGACTTTTAGTTTGGATAAGAAAAGTTTAATAATGTTCTGTCTAATTGTGCTGCTGTGGTGTGATACCACACCATGTATTTTGGTTTTTCAAATCAGTATTTGCCTTCTGTTGTATTTGCATGTATACCTTTTGCAGTAAATGCTAATTGGAAATGACAGAGTTCTCTTTTAATTTAATTAGCATAATTGCACACAGAAAGGAGTGGAAATCTCTTTTACGTTATATAACATTTATTAAGACTACCCAGAATATCATTGTTGTTGGAGTTTCCTAGGTAACCTTAAGAATTTTGACTGTCACCTTAACAGAACAGCTTGATATCTGAAAATTCCTGCAAAGTTATAACACTGGAGAAAGACTGTCAGCCTTGATTTAATCCATTTTTTACCTCTTCTACACAAAACACATTAACAACCTGATATTTAGAATTTTCTTCTTTAACTGTTTCATGTTTCTGTCTTTTTACTGTGTATTTTTTGGGGACTGAAAGTCTTGTTTGAGAAATGTGGTCCTTACTCCACTATGCTCATAGGGAAAAAGAACAAGTCCCCTGTGTGCTGAGAGCAGAGATGATGCTAGGTGGCTGTAGCTGCTGGGCAGATTTCTAGTTCTATCAAGTAGATCTGTCAGTGGAGTTTGCTCCCACCAAAAACTCAGGATCTAAAGCAAGCAGTTGGTACTGGTACTTTCTGGCATGTGTGTAAGTCAAGTGAAGAATAGGTAGCATGGTTTTCAGCAATGACATGTGAGGTAGGCTGTGAAACTCAGCTACAAGACAGATGTAAGAGAAAACCCTTTTACTCAGTGACATGCATTCTGCAGACTCCCTAAATGTCCCACTTTATTTTAGGTAAGCCATTTCTATTTTGTCAAATTTCCCCACACATGTCATTCAGAAAGAAATTCACAGGAACCTTTAGGAGGAAAGGATTATTTCAGGTACCATGGAGAGGTCACAAAACCTCATTTCCCTGGTAGTACTTAGCTACTAGGAATTCAGATCCACAGTAGAATATCCAAAACCACAGCTGAACTATCAGAATATTTCTGCAATATTTCTGAAACCTGCACAGACAGTTAATCTTACCATAAGAATGAGAAAATAGCCATACTAAAACTTGCAAAATTCTCTGAAGTGGCCTTTTTCACAGATTTTTAAACTCCTCCTTCACAAAAGCATACATTATCTCCATTGACTCCAAAGAGAATAAAATCCTTCTATATATGAGGGGATGTATGAATAGGCTACTACACAATCATAGGCAAAGTTGAAGGAAATTATATAAGGGTTAAACTACAGTAAGATCTCACTGGTCTGTTTTTAAAGAAAAATGTCTTTGGGATGGGCAGTTTATTACTATATGGAGAGATCTTCATAAACAGAACTATATAAAGTTTACAGGTGTTTAATTTTTAATTTTTTAAAATTAACTTAATTTCCATACTTCAAGCTTTTGCAGAAATTACTGGAGCACATAAAAATTGCTATCAACATGATAATTTTTGTTCTGAGAACAAACAAATCAAATATTGTAATAACCTTTCTATATAAAATATGAAAAATAAGCTTTTTCTTACTTTCAATGAAGGGCAACTTTCATATACAAACATAGAATTGTTTTGGTTGGATGAGACCTTTAAGATCATCAAGTCCAACCATTAGCCCAACACTGCCAGGTCATCACTAAACCTCAGTACCACATCTATACATCTTTTAAATCCCTCCAGGGATGGTGACTCAACCACTTCCCCGGGCAGCCTGTTCCAGGGCTTGACAACCCTTTCTGTGAAGCATTTTTTCCTAATATCCAGTAAGGTCTCTCTTGTGCCTCTGTTTGTCCAGGCTCAACAGCCCTAGTTCCCTCAGTGGCTCCATATAAGGCTTGCTCTCTAGACCCTTCACCAGCTTCATTGTACTTCTTTGGACACAATCCACTTCAAAGTTCTTCTGGGAGTGAGGGGCCCAAAACTGAGCACAGTATTTGAGGTGCAGCCTCACCAGCACCAA
>VZZY01014885.1:29047-46355 GCA_013400335.1 Eurystomus gularis
CACACCTGCCTGACTTGGTATCATCTGTAAACTTGTGAAGGTGCCCTTGATCCCCTCATCCAGATCATTGATAAAGATATTAAACAGAACTGCCTCCAATACTGAGCCCTGGTGAACAGCACTTGTGGCTGGCCACCAAGTGGATTTAACTCTGTTCACCACAACTCTCTGGGCCTGGCCACCCCACCAATTTTTTTAATCCAGCGAAGCATATGAATGCTCATCCAAGCCATGAGCAGTTTCTCCAGAAAAATGCTGTGAGAAATGGTGTCAAAAGCTAACGTCCAGGTAGACAACATCCACAGCCTTTCCCTCAACTACTAGGAGGGTCATCTTGTCATAGAAGGAGATAGGTTAGTCACACAGGATCTGCCTTTCATAAGCCCATGCTGACTGGGCCTGATGACCTGGTTGTCCTGTATGTGCCACCTGATGATCTGCTCCATAACCTTCCCTGGCACCAAGGTCAAACTGACAGACTGTTCACTCTTAGTGAGCATTCTTTTTAAAAAGTATACAGTTTTTCAGCATAGACTCTTCCTCTTTTTAGGAAAAAAAATGAAGAGAGCTAACATCAGATAACTTTAATGGTGTACCTCTAGGCATTTGACAAAATTAAGTCTGTTGTTATTTGGGCTGTTGAATACTATTAAAGGCCATTGTCACAACTCCTAGAGCAATGGGTTATAATGCTATTCAGAGATGTCCTTTAGCCTGACACGAGGCAAGTTGCAGTTCATCTTTCCTCTCTTTCTCCTTTTGCAACATTAATCTCCTTTAAAAAGTGTTTTTAGATAAGCCTATGGAAGCTGATATAATTTCATTCATGCTACCATATGAATTGTAATAAAAAGACCTGGAAATGGTACACTCCAGTATCTTATTAACATGAATATTACCACAGAAAATATTGCAAGTCATGCTATGAAATTTCATTAAAACTAACCCTACATTCAGCACTAAATAATGTGCTGTGCAGAGCAACCTTGTTGGATGGAAGGAGTAACTTTCTTTGGTTTTTTTTTTAAAGCCAAGGAATTACCATCTTAAAGAGAAGGGAATTCTAAAATAACTGAATTTATTTCCATTCAAATAACACTTTGGATCCTTACAGGAAAGAGACCCTATTCCTCAGTGTCAGTGTTGAGATGGTTGCTGAGTTTTATGCAAGAAGAAATACTTCCAGGCATAATCACTGTGGTATGGCCTTCTTTTCCTTACCGTTTGTAACTTCACAGTACAGGAGGAGCACATTTTAAGTGCATTAGAAATGAAACATTGCTCAAAGAATGAAATTTATCATGTGTTGTCATGGGCATCTTAAGTAATTTGTAAGAAATACTTTAATCATAAAGTTCGCACTACATAGTCTTTTTCCATGATGTTATAATAATACAGGGAAATTTCCTTCAATGGAAATGTCTCTGAAGGGAAGTTGATTTGCAGTTCTTCCATTTGTTGCTGTAGTTGACTGAAAAGAGCAGTGTGAATGGTTGCTACTGGTGTGATAGAGCTGCAAAAAGGAACTTAACCTTAGGCTAAAGCTGGGTTAGCAAGCTCTAAGGACTTATTTCATTCCAGCAAAATCACTCAGAGTTTCTGCTGCTAGAATACGCCTTTGGCTTGTAGATGGGACTTTGGGACACTATATGATTCAGTCCTTTTTGTGCATCCACAACGACTTTGTGGGCTACACAAGTCATTTCCAGACCCTTCTGGTGTGGTGGTTGTAAAGATAAGATTGTCCTTTTATGTAGCCAAGTGAAAGAGACTTTGAAGCCCTGGAAAAAAGTTCAGGAAAATGTGAAATGTGATACAGAAAATCTCTGAATACTCAGTGTGCTGCAGAACAAACTAAATCTTGAGAACTCCTGGACTGGAAGGATGAGTTTGCAGCATTTTTTTCCCATTTTCCACCTCAGTTACCCATTTCAGACATGTTTTGTCAAGCTGCAATGTATGGCTAAGACGTTCAGTACACCTGTTCCCACACTGCTTGTTATCAGTGCTTCTGTCTCCCAGCTCACTAGGTTCAGAAATTGTTACTGTTTCTGGATTCACAACTTCACTTTCAACTGAGCAGAAAAAAATGTTAGTGATAAAATAAAATATTATTGAAAAGAGCATATCTAGGTTAAGGGAATTGGCCTGAATAGGGTCAGGAGTCTGTCCTATATAAGGAAGAGCAAGGCTCAGTTGAGCTGGGAACAGAAGTCATTTGCCAGTGTAGCGGTGATGCCCTTAGCAATGGAAGTGGGCCCATGAAAAAAGCTAAATACTTACCCTGTCTGGGAGGTAGTCAGATGATCTTTCAAAATCCAGGATAATTCTCAATTCAACAGATTCAGAAGAACATTAGCTACAAACACATAGTTATTGAATAATACAAGTTGGAAGGGACCTCAAAGTCTCTAGTCCAGCCTCCTGCTCAAAGCAGGATCATTTTTGACCATGAAAAAGGAAAGAAACAAAATGCCACTAGGTAAAAGTCTAAATCAGCACTCTACCCACTTCTTTCATTAAAATCATACCTTTTTTGGAATTTGCTGCCAAGTGACAAAAGTTGTTTCCTCTAAATTGTGTCTCCCTGTGTCATTTCCTCTAGCTTCTTTTCTTTTGGAAACATCTGAAGTATCCTGCAGTGACTCCTCTTGCTGAGGAAAACGGCCTACTGTATCCATCTCTCGTTACTTGTATCCCAAAGGACTTTCACACACAGAACATCTCATATTCCAAGTTCAGTGTAGCAGTGGGCATCATATTTCTAATTTGCCTACTATGCTGTACCTGCTGTGGCTGTGCTGTGCTGCAAGTGGTACAAGGGAGCAGTCTTCTGCACTGCCCAATACATTTACACTACATGGTAACCAGCATCGCAGAAGTGTGACTAGGAATTGAATAAAATTACATGGTTGAAAGTATAAATAGGAGTATGGAACTTCAGTAAGCTCCCTGACATTTCTGACAACTAAGATCTAAGAGCAGTGCTGGCTTTCTCAAAGGAGTCATGGAGAGCTAGACCCCACCGGAAAACACAAATCTTAATCAGAGACTTAGTGCATCTCAGCATAGAAGACAATTACGTGCAATGGGTTCTTTCATCCAGAGCTTCCATGAGCATTGCTTCCTTTCTAAGTAGTGCTGCTCCCTCACCCACTTCCTTTCAGGCTGTTTCTTTGCAGCCATAGAGGATGTTTAATTTGTTTCCAGATCATTTATCCACTCAATGTTTCTGTAAGTGCTCCCAGCAGCCTTCTCCTTTTTGGCAGCTCTGGTCAGCGTCTGTGCCTGAGGAGGAGCTCAACTCTGGCCCCCACATTGAAGTAAGTTGTTTGCATAAAAGTTTCACTTAAAGCTGTTGAAGCCCAGAATTATGCAAGACCCTGAACATACCAATATTCTGAAAAACATTAGTAGCTTCCCCCTTCTCCTAAATCATTCAGAAATTTAGCAAGCAGTGGGAAGTTAGTGGAGATATATAATGTTAGCTATGCAGGACTTTGTTTTATCTTTAATGACTAGAGAATGCCTAACAGGGTATGGTTGGAACAGGGTATGTGTTGGGTGGTGATATGACTTTCTGGATTATCAAACTCAAGTTGCTCAAAACACTTGCAATCTTATTCTTGACAACTGTCATTTACACATGGAACAATACAGAAGGGCAGGAAATTGCATATTTTCTTTGGGAACTTATGAAAGCAGAGGAGGGAAGAACCAAACTCTGGTGCCTGTCATGTGATGCATGAATGCTGATGGACTGGTCTTCAAAACATAGATCAAAAAAACCCCAAAGATCTTTATCTAGATGATCTGTAAGTACTACCAAATTACTTTAGTCAGTGACTTGATATTTGATACTGAATTAATTTCCATTTCTTTGATGAGCATTTTATTTTTGATTACTTAATTATCATTTGAGGGTGAAAAAAGGTTTAATGGTGTATCATAGCAAAATTATTTTTTATCCTCATTCTGCATTTTCTTTAGCGCATTACTAGGCAAGCCTTTATATCTAACCTGACGCTTTTCATTTTTCCATCTTTTCTACTAAGATTTCTGCCATTGTAACTTACAGAAAGTATCTCCAGCTATGTTTTATTATTAAGGTGGTACCACGGACTAATTTAAAGTTCCTTTCTTACTGCAGTTACTATTGAAGGAAAATTACTGATAATTATAATGAGCTCATGCAATCTTGTCACTTTCAGAAGTTCTCATGAACAAACCCCAGCTTTTATAACCCCTTCAGTGCTGGTTTGTCATGTGGAAGGCAACTGAAGTCAGGCTGTAACTCAGCATCTCTGTAGGAGTCCAGTGACAGATGTATTTCAAGTAACTGACTGATTACTCTGACTCTGTTTTGTGGGTTGCATTTTTTGTTTGTTGCTTGCCTTAAATCTAACCATCAGCTTCTTATTCTACAGATAAAAGAACTGCCATTTTGTCATTATCAACTGTAAAAGTTCAGTGGCTTTGAGTTTACTTTAAAGTCCTACTTTACAATGAAGATTTCCCAGGAGAAAAAGAAAAGTATCACAATGTCTCAGCGCTAACCAAAATAGGAAGTGATATCTGTAACTAGGGTATAAGCAATTCTCTGACAATTCAGGCTAATGGAGTTTTCTCTGTGAATTGCCACAGAGGCCTTTATGACAGAAAAGAGACCAGTAGTTCCACCGCTGAAGTCCCCAAGTATAAAAATGTGCTTCCTTTAACAGTCTAACTTCAGACCTTATTTAAGTGATAAAACTGAGTCGATGATCACAAGATCTGAATATGTCTTCATAACTTACTAACAACGAAGTGAAAATCACTTTCCAAAAGCTTCAAGATTTAGTGAATAAAACATAAGTCGTGCTTTCTTCTCTCAGCACACACTTTAGTATCAAGACATAAGCACTGACTGTGAAGTTGAGTTTGAATGAGACTTTTGATCTTATACTGCCAAATTTTGAATAACATCAATACCCAAAGGTATCAGAAGTTAGACTAGGACAAACACACTTCTTTCAGTAAAATGAATTAAGACATTTACTTTCGAGGGCATGGTTTTAGCTTCTTAATTTCGTTCTAAGGCACAAGTATTCTCATAAAAGTGAGAATCAGAGATTCTTCATTTTCACCAACTTGCCCTTTAACTTGAATAAAAATATCACTGCAGGGTGAGAGGAGGAGTGATGGAGGAAGGACAAAGTATCTATTTTTCTTTGTTTCTAATTCCAAGCTCAGTTAAATCAGGATAAGTTGGCAGTTCTCTAGAAGTCTGTGGAGATAGGTCAGGTTTATAGTAGTCTGGGAGAACCAGGTACTAATCTGCCTAAAGAAGCATATCAGCTGCAATAAGACTGCAGGGCTTGTTACAGCTATAGAATACTGAGTATCATTAGCTTCCCCTCATTTATTTTACTGTTAGGCTTGCAGCTTTTGTGTTGAAGTGGCACACATGAAAATAAAAACAGTCTGCTTCTCTTGTGTCCTGTAATTCTCTGTGACATTATTAGTGAAAAAATTAGGGCATAGATTGCTTTGGTAAGAGGTATGCGACCATCCACATTTTTCTATAGAAGAGAAAAATGTCTTTTTGCCCATTTAGTTCTATGAATATATTTATTGTAAGGTGAAAGGTACAGCTAGGTTATGAAAAGAGAGAATGGAAATGGCATTATGAGGCACTTTTACATAGGCTTTCAAATAGCAATTATCCTAACAATTCTAATGGATATATGGAGCTCACCAGCCTCCCTGTTTCCTAGGACCATAGGCTAGGTGTCATCTTTGACCTTTATTTCTCCTCATGTAGAATCGTATCATACAATGGCTTGGATTGAAAGGGACATTAAAGATCATCTAGTTCCAACCCCCTGCCATGGACTGGGACACCTTGCACTACACCAGATTGCTCAAAGCCCCATCCAACCTGGCCTTGAACACCTCCAGGGATGAAATGTACCCTACCACAACCCCCCTGGGCAACCTGTTCCAGTGTCTCACCATCCTCTCAGTGAAGAACTTCCTCACATCTAACCTAAATCTTCCAGTTTAAAGCCATTACCCCTTGTCCTACCTCTACAAGTCCTTATAAAAAAATCCCTCTCTAGCTTTCTTATAGGCTTCCTTTAGGAAGGACCTCTTTAGGGTCATATTGAGCTTCTCATCAACCAACACCCCCAAGTCCTTCTCTGCAGGGCTACTCTCAATCCACTCCCCTCATCCAGTCTGTACGTGTGCTTGGGATGTAGGTTTTCTCACTAACATTGCCAGGAAGTTATTACTAGTACTCAGCTGATACTTAGAATATGTTGTCTATTATCTACCATTTTATCTTGTCTCCCATTACTTTTGTATGTAGCTCACTTTTTTTTTGACATTATCTATGAACTGCTGTTGAGTGACTGGAATTGTAACTGAAATTTTGCTTATAGCACCAACTTTGTTGTCCAAAAGGAGCACTTGGTACCATGAAGACAGATACATTCAATCACTAGAGAGCAAATCCTCCTTTCTCAGCAATAAGAAAAGCAAACATTAATTGTAAAAACTTCTGTAACGACCACACCAAGAGGAAATTCAAATGCCTGGTCTTACAAAAGTGGAGTTGGTTTCTCCTCTGTCTTACAACTTGCCCTGTTGTGTATACTGTGCAATAAGAGATGGCACTTCTCTTTCACTGAACAGCATGATAGGGCAATGTTTCACAGAACAGTGTTTTCCATCATGTTAGTGACAGGGTCCAGTGAAAAGAGTGACAAATCCCACGTATGGACA
Organism: Eurystomus gularis; assembly: GCA_013400335.1. Lineage (NCBI taxonomy): Eukaryota > Metazoa > Chordata > Aves > Coraciiformes > Coraciidae > Eurystomus > Eurystomus gularis. The sequence goes on from VZZY01014885.1 coordinate 35,816, forward strand.
TCACCTCAAAATCCTGCTGAAGCAGCTGTTGTGCCCAGTGCTCCTTGTTGGGAAGTAAGGGAGAAAGCTGCAATTACCACAAATGGGAATTTCAAATGTTAGAAAACTGGGTGTGATCTGTGGAACATATTTCTATTTTTTTCAGACTTCTGTATAATACCTACCATAAATTTATTATCTGTTTATGCAGCAGGATATAATCCATGTCTCAGTGACAAATTTTAATTTCATGTATTTTTAATTTTTATCTTCAGCTATTCTTCAGTCTTAAAATTGTGTGTGAGCAAATGAGTCTGCAGGTTTTATGGAGTGCAATTTCTATTAAGAAGATAAGGATATTCATTTTAATTTTGCAGAAATAGGGTACTGACTTTCTGATTCTCTCCATACAAACACAAGTTTATGATTTTCCCTATAGAGCTCAAACAAACACCTCCCCAGCTATACTTATTGCTAATTCTCAAGATGTCCTCATACTAACACTGCTTTTGTAGAGGACCATTTCCTGCAATCAGCCTTAGCACCTTTCATGAACCTGCTTTGCCATTTATTAACACTAAACAAATGGTCTGAAGCAGGTAAATGGCTGTTTTGAGGCCAGTGCGGATAATTCAAAGCAAGATAATAAATTAGCTTCGCATCCTTTTGTTATGTACATTATAATTAAGAGAATACCTGTGAGCTAAGTGATAGGGTTAGTATAAAAAATTCAAGGTTTGTATAAAAAATGCAGCAGCCAAAGGGGATAAACTTGGCTAACTGTGTTCTAAACATGTCAGTAGTGACTATCAAGTTAGGTCTTTTCACTTCCTTTAAGAAGGTTTCTGTAAAGGACTTTGGTCACCTTCTGTGTCATTTTGTCTTTTATACATATTGCCACTGATAGAGCTTTTGCAAAGACTAAAAGAAAAGGCTGACTGACGTTTCTGAAAAGCATGTAATTAGTTGTACATTAGTGAGCTTTCAGATATCAGCAGAAGCAGCTCTGCTTTTTATAAGCATTTGACAGAAGCTAGCCATTGTCATGAGTATCAGCTTCCTTTGTTGTAGTTCATCAAATTGCTATGGGTACCACACAATTATATTTGTTTTAAGTTGAAGTCTGCCACATATTTCTGATGACAGGAGGCAAGGTTCAATCTGACAGACTTTAGATACACACCTATGGAGAGAAAGCTCAGATCAGAAGCAAAAAGATGCAAAAGTCACTACCTTGTTGTGTATTTAAATTAGCTACAGAGGAGCACTCCAGCTGTGGTAAGAACTTATTGGGTTTCCTCTCCCACAATGAAACATCTGAGTGTCAGGGAATCTCTGAGAGTAAAGACACTTTGAATACACTGGCAGAGTGACATTAGCAAAAGGTTTTTCACTGAGAGGGTGGTTGGTCACTGGAACAGGCTCCCCAGAGAAGAGGTCACAGCACCAAGCCTGCCAAAGTTCAAGGAGCATCTGGACAATGCTCTTAGTCATATAGTTTAGTTTTAGGTAGTCATAGCAGGAGCATGTAGTTGGATTTGATGACTTAAGGGTCCCCTCCAACTATTCTATGGTTCTTTTATTCTATGTTAATAAAAGGAGATATTTTCAATGGTTATTGTATATGAGTTGTATATACTTTGGTTGTATACTACTAATGGTAGTTGTATTTATAATCAGTTGTTTTACTGTATTTTATAATGTGTGACACAGCTGAACATTATGATTTTGGTTTCACTTAACTGGAATTAAAGTTAGTACAACTTTTTAGTGGAGCTGCTTGAACGATTTAAATTTTTTCTCCCCAAGAATAGAATCAAATCAGATCCAGGAATTTCTGGTGATGTTTTCAGGTAATGTAAGTAGATTGTCCCAAAAGAGATATGCAAAACAGCTCCGTGTAATTTGTCTTTTACATTCTCATGACAAACTCAAATCTCAAACAGTTTTTCAAGTAGTTTGATATGGACGATGAACCTTTGTAGTGAACTGGGCAATTTATAGGTTGGAATCAAAATAATTTGTTATGAAGGCTAGTGACATTTGGCAGTTCAACTAAGTTCTACTTTGGGAGGCTGGAACATGAAGTAAAATTCATGTGTTATAAATCTGTGACAGCTCGGGATGAGAAAGAAAGATTTTACACCTAAGAAGATTGCCTCCTTTTTTGATACATGACCTGTAGGTTTTTTTAATAAGTGATAATCTTCCAAATTTTCCATAAAATCCCATTGTGGATGTCCTATACCTGGAAGTGTTCAAGGCCAGCTTGGATGGCGCTCTGAGCAACGTGGTCTAGCAGAAGATGTAGGTGTCTATGGCAGGGGGGTTGGAACTAGATGATCTTTAAGGTCCCTTCCAACCCAAACCATTCTATGATTCTGTAAAAATGAGCAGTGGCAGAACATTTGATGACAGAGGCATGCAATCCATCGAATAGGCACATATATGCTAGGTAAAATGAGTGGCATATGCCATCACAAGGCTTAAATTCTAGTACTACCTCTATAATGTCTTCTAATTGTGCCCATAACACAGTATTATTTCCAAAAGACACTTTTGAGAACACTTAATGCATAAAAAGAACACAAATAATTTTTTTTTTTCCCTTGGTCAGCTTTGCTTGTCACAGAATAAACCCAGCAGCATTATCTAAGCTATCCACCTTCCCCCTGACAGGATCCTCAGCTTTCCCTAACCAATTCCTGGCAGACAATTCTTTTACTTGTTCTCAGATAACCCCAGTGAGAGATCTTGCACAGTGTATGCACACGATGAAACCCAGCACCCGTCTGTCCTTACAGCTAAAAATTATTTCCCAATGCCTAACTTTCATCTCTCATCTACTTTACTCATACATGTGAGATCTCTCGTTTGCTGTTTCTCAGAATACTGCAACCCCAAGTGATTTTAGGTGGCCTGAAATATATACAATAAATCTTGTCACTTGGACACTGAGTGAAGGATTACTGTTCTTCATGCACCAAAATGAAAATGCAGAGCTTGACATTTATGTCTGCTTCTGCTGTTTATCTGCTGTTTCTGCATGGCTTCTAGAACTGTTTCCCAGTCATGGTTACCAGTCTGAAATGTGGTTATGACTACAGTTGGGTCTTTATGCAGCCATGCAGTTACCTACCTCTCAGAAGACTAGGACTTCTGTCATTTCTGACATAGAGAATACTGTTTAGAAAAAAGGCATGGCAGGTATATCCTACAAAAGCCTGCAGTCTTATTTACAATGGTGTGATTCTATTTCAAGGTTTGTTTGTATAATTTCTGTTTGTAGCTGTTCTGTTATGTTTTGTTTGAGACTTAGCTCGTGCATGTTATGGGAAGCAGCAAGTGTCCCCTGTTACCTGTTATTAGCAGGAGAAAGCTCTTTTATGATGGTTCCTAGGCACATTTTTAGTATACGTAATGGTAATTATATTTGGAAAATTATGTTCCTTGCCAAGTTTTTGTGTGCTTAGTATAATTAAAATTTGCAGCACTTATCTTATCTTGCATACCTCTATATAAGAAACACTGTAGTTAGACAATTTGCCATTTGTAAGTCATAGGGAGGGATTTTAATCCAAAACCTTGTATTGTTTATCAGTAGGAATTCCAGTTACAACAAAGCTATTATTGCTATTTCTAGCAGCATCTATTTTGCAAATTTCAAACACTGCTTTGCCTTGACAGACACTGTGGTGTGATCAGCTGCTTAGGTAACTCATAGATCCCAAGAAGATGCCTTTCTGAATCCATTGATCTACAATAACCACACAAAGGATAGAAGTTTGACATTCAGGTTAATTCTTATTTGTTCAATTAAAATGTTATCATTTTCATAATAAATAGTACTTAAAAAATTTCTTTAAACTTTCAAACCCAAGAACTTTTTGTTTTTGCGGTCTTTAAATTTGTAAATCCAAAATTTGAAAATTTTAAAAACAAAAAAATGTGTATTGGTTAATATCTACAGGCTCATCTTCCTTGCAGAGCCTAGGCCTTTTGCAGTCCTAAGTGTTGTCATGAAGAAGAAATTCCATGCAATTCAAATCAAAAGCAAATAGAAAATATCTTGAGATACTATTTATGCTTCAACAGTATGACATTCCAACTGACATACTCACAGTATCTAAACACTTGCTTGTGCCTCAAGAAGTGCCCTGACTCTCATCAAGTATTTCATTAGCACAATTAAATAGGGTTTGCGTTTCAGTAGTTAGAGTAATTCCAGGAGTTAACTTCATTAACCAGTCTATTTTAGTAAAATTGTAGTTTATGTACATGTAAAATAGCTTTCAGTTTGTAAATCTCTGCTCATAATTGCTAAGTAGCCTATAAATAAGCACAGGTTCTAAGATGAGGCTCTAATAACTGAATCTAATTTGTCTTAAATCCTTGAAGTCCTGCAGTACATGTCAGATACCTGCTAGGTGACTCCCAGCTTGCTGACTAAAAACAAAAAGAACCCCTGGGTTACCGGAGCTAATAAATAACATTGCAGATTTATGCTATGAAATGCTACTGAAGTGCTATAAGGTAAGAATGAGAGAATCAACTTTCTTATTCCTTAATACTGATACACCGAGTTAATGATTTAACACTGACACCTCTCGCACAAGAAGACACCTTTCATTCCTGAAGAGTCTCATGGTTGATTGAGCTGATTTAACATAGATCTGTTCCTAATCAGCCCTAGGCTGAATGACAGCACTGTTTTAAGAATGAAAAGAACTTCAGAGCAAAAAGTGAAACCTTTTTTTTTTTTCCCAGGTGAAAATATGGGGAGGGTGTGAACTTGCTAAACTGTACACAGGAATGATGAACTAATGTCTCAACTTTTCAAAAAAATATTGAAAATTGGTATGTTCTAGAGTAAACTCCAGGTATAGTGAAGTGTGAGATGAATTCAGGGGGGGACCAAGATCAGCATTAGAAAAACACATTCTGCAGCCATTATACACAGTTATTTCTTATTATAGAAAATAAAAAAAAACACGTTGTAAAAAGCACACAAGCCATTTTTATTTAGTACATTCTGCAAAATAAGGAATGACAATAATTTTGAGAAATCTTTCTAGTACAAACAAATTTGCAAAAATAAGTTTAACAGACTGTCTAAATGAGTGCATTTTGTAATTTTGACAAATGTGTAAAGAAACATAATGTCCCTTTATTTCTTTATTGCATAGAAGACATTCAACCTCATTCTTTTATGAAAGACTTTTTCTTCTCATTAATTTTGGTACTTCTGAATGTTCTTCTATGAAGATGCAGATAAGAATTGCACTAATAGCAGTATCAAGATGTTTATAGAATTAGATTGCAGACTGTAGTCTCGCCATTTGTTTCCTTCAACTGCTATCATCTTTTCTGTCTTCTTAGAGAAGCATTTCCATTTATTTAAATATTTTGTTATTCTCTTCTTTTGCTGAGATTCAGAATTGTAGCTGTCATGGTATTTTACCTCCAGCTATCAGAGTTCTTGTATGTTTTACTGTAACATAAGACACTGTACATCAAAGGAAATTTTTCTAGTTATAGAAAACAACAGTTGTACAGTAGGTGTGTTCCCTCTGAAAGAATCCACAAAAACACAACTGTAACAGTCTACAAATTATTTTTTCATTACATAGAAAAGCAAAATCCCAGATCTTTCTTACATGACAGTACAATTTGCCACCACCAGTCGCCTAAGGAGTGGAGTTTCCATATCCTTAGCATCTTAAGATCCATTTAGGCTATAAAATAATACAATACTGAAATGAAAATTCTTTTATGGTGAAACATTTTTGATGATGAAAATTAATAGCAAAGAGCTCATGCCATTCCATAGAGGGTAGAATTATTCTCCAAAATTGCAACAGCACCTCCTTCAACTTGGCATAGTGATGGAAACTGTTATCATTATTGCTATGATCAGATTATTTATAGACTGTTGGTTTATAGATGAGGCAGCTGTGTGTGTCTAGTTGCCCATTTCAGCTGGAAGTAGAAGGCACTGGACACAATACTTTCAATCGATCTAGCAGTTATGGAGGTGTGACTGAACCACGTAAGCCCACTGGCTCACCTGAACTTGATAAATTGAATTGCAGCATGGAGAATCCAGAAAGGGCTCGGAGGACATCTTTCAAATGCCATTCACTATATGTAGGTCCCAAAGAGTGTGACTGTTGGCAGAGTATGGGTGCTTTACCCCCTCTCTCATGGCCTTCTCTCCACAATGCTTCCTACCTCTTCCACCCTGTGCACTCACCCATGAGCTTCCCTGCCTCTCCTTACTCAAGGTATTGCTTTAACTTAATTTTTATAGTACAAGGCTCTCTGCCATTTCTTACTATTTTGCAGTCCCAAAATTCTCCAAGCAGTCCTGTCACACCACAGGCTTGATCTTCCTTTCAAAGCACATTCCTGTCATACTTGACTGCTCCTCAGCTGCTTCTGCTCCCCTATGCCTATTTCAAGAGCCAACAGAAGACCTCCTGGGCTGATTAACACAGACACTACAAATATTCCAAGCTTCATACAAATTGTCATGGATGGTCCTCAGCTGAAGTCAGGGATAAACTGATCCTCTGGAGATGTCTGCCACTGAAACCATTTCTTGTCAGCTGGAAAGACAATATTGGTATCTTACTGCTCAAAAAGCTGAAAATGTCACCAAGCAAGGGAAATCAACCCACTACACGGCATATTTCTGCTGTTACCCCTTACAAGACTTTACAGATCTACATCTTGTATTATGCCAAATCAGTGTTGTTCTTGTGAAAACAGAACAAATTCACGAAATCTTTAATGATTTTTAAAGTTAGCTTAATTTTATTTATTCTATCAGTCTTGTATATTGCATTACTGAAGATTTCATGAGACAATTCACTAGATCAGAAAATCAGCTGGGAGAGGAAAGGATTTTATCTTACAGAGCTACTGACAAAGGACTTACATTAGCAGCAAATATTTTGACCAAGTATCCTACTTCTCCGTAAAGGTTTGAAGAATACCATTTAACTAAGGGATACTTTCCAGTGATATAGTGGGGTTATATTCTAGTTTTAGGGCTTAATCCATCAGTGCAGATTCTGGGACAATTTCTTAGGTGTTGTGGACTAAATCTTTCTCCAAATAAAATTGAAGTAAATATGAAATGGTTCCATTATTGTCACTGTTGGAAATCGAACAGTAGCAACAAGCACAAGGCAATTTTTCCTTTCTGCAGAGTAAATATTAGAAAAAGTTACAGTAACTGTGGAATTAGATATTTCTAAATGCTCAGTGAGTATATGTATGAAATACTTTTTACTATGGTAATCATGAAGAGACATTACTAAAGGCATAGATGGCTGTGGATTTCCTAATTCCCATTAAGCTGTGAGGGAATCACCTAAATTCTGTTGAAAATACAGACCTTGGTGGTATGCCACAGATCTAAGCTCAAGCATTCACCCTGGATAAAGAGAAGGCAGGATAAAGAGTTCAGAGGAGCTGAGTAAGGGCAAGGGAAAGTGTACCTTACGTGTTTTGAAAGCTGTCATGAGCAGAAATGAAGGACATTGCTCCTTCCAGCAGAGGTCCACGAACCCAGGGCAGAAGTCAGTCCCTCAGCTCCTACACACAGACCTACTGCAGCCAGCCAGACCTCTAAAGCTACAGTTTGATTTTTAATCTACATTAATATAAACTTTCCAAAGGTCTCCTCTAGATGACTACAGAGCTGAGCAATTTACTTTGCTGTTTCTTTTCTCATGGTTGCCTGGTTACTTGGTCTCCTTGAGGACCTCACTGATTAAAGTGAGGTTGCAATTTGGTGATTTGAAGACCCTGATCTGTCAACTAGATACAGAAATCCTTAGCAAAAAAAGAGTGATTTGTCAAGTGCCTGCTTTAGCGAAGTTACTTAGACACAGTTATGCACCAGAAAACCCAATCATCTACAGATTTTTCTCTTATATTGATAAATATACTACACCTGAAATGAAGTTCAGTGGCATTAACTCACAATTTGTGTTATTGTGCCAAGCTGCACTTTTTTTGGCATTCTCTATTCCTATACTATGCCTTGCTCTTGTTTAATGTACAACTTGATGGCTGATTCCAGAAGCAGGTACAAAACTTTTTGAATGTTACAACATCACAGTCTAATCAGCATGTTGTCACCCTGTTTTCTCAGGGCTGTCACAAGTTTGACTTTTGATATAATGCTTGGAAATAAGCTTCAATAAATGCAACAAATTGTATCAAGAGAGGAGCAGCATTGGGTTTGTGACTTTTAGATCATACAGGGTTCAGAAACAATAACATTTCCTTCTTGTTGGTCTGTGTTTGTTGGCTGCTTTACTCTTTTAGATAATTACAGCATATTTAGCACTAAAACTGGCCATAATTGGAATCATATAAATTAATAGACAGCACACCATGAAGTTATCTAAAGCCTGCAGGAACTTACCACCACAAAAAAAGTAAACAAAATTTTCACGCAAACAAGACAAAACATGATAAATATAGGATTTTAAAGTTGTCAGGAAATAGTTTTCCACAACATAAAAAAACTTTCCTTCAGGCATGGGTGAGGGTGGAAGTATTTGGAAAAAGAAATCCAACACTGACTACGAAGATGAGACACTTTGCCAAAAAATAAATTGCAGGGTATATTTATCATTTTTACATTTAATTGAAATTTCTATCTCACATTGAGTAAAACTTTCCTGATATAAATTTAGGTAAAATGATTAAAATATTTAGAAAATATTCTGTCTCCAGAAACTGAAAAGAAAATATATTTAATAAGTATTTCCAGTCAATTTACTTGCAGCTTGATGTGAACAACTTAGAATTTTGTAATCTGGTTAGTCATCTAAATAGTATGCTTTTGGATTGTTTTTTGTTTTCTTTGGAATAAAGAGAACATTAAGTCTATTGCCAGCAATGGTTAAAATTCTCTGAAGTCTTTAATTATATCTCCCTTAATTTTTAATTATCCATGGCTTTTTTAAAGCCTTTGAATTTTGTTCCAGCACTCGTTCAGCTGTTTCTGAATTACAGCAAGGCAAATAAAATGTCCTTCCTATTTGAGTAAGTTTTAGGTATTTTCTTTGCTCCTATGACACTCAAAAATGCAAAATTGTTACAAATCAGAGCTTCTGAGGCCATCAGCTTTCTATTCTTATCCAGCAATACTTAATGTATGTGCTTGATTTTAGCACATTACTGAATAAAGATAGACTTGAGGACATAGAAAAAGATTTTGTTCAAGTAAGTTTTAATTTCTGTTAGGAACAATAGAGTATGACTGTATCATTTGTATTTAGAAACTCGGTATGATATTGTTTTTCACTCATTCATTTCCAGTTCAGTAACTTTTGATTAATTTTATACCTATGATCCTTCCTCTCAAATAACATTAGGTATGCAACATATGAAGTTGTGGTGAATGCCTAGCCTTGTTTCCAACACAACAGGTGTACGAATTGAAGAGAAGTAGCTGTTGCTCTCCTGTTGCAAAAGATGCAGAGAGAATTCCTACCTCTTTTGGAAAAAAAAATGTAGATTTTGCATTTTTCCTGTCACAGTCCCCTTTATCCCAACATGCCTATGATTCTATATGGAACACAAATTATTTTCTTCAGGTAGATCAACAAGTAATGGGAGTGAATAATAACATAACAAGTCATGACAGCAAAATGCCAGTTACTAGCTAGTTTCTTTTTTTGCCTTCAGATAATGTATAATAATCCCTTTTTTTTAATGCTAGTCACAATGATACCTTTACTTCTCTCATTGATGATGGCAAATGAAAACCTGGATGCAGAAATATAGGCATCTAAATAAGCTTGATTCCATCCGGTATAAATGTATGAATATATTTTACTTAGATACTGAACAGTCTTAGCAAGCTGTACTGACAGACAGCAAAATATTGGGAAAATGTATAAGCTTTGTTGCCTTTTAGGAGACAAGGCACAGCTCATCTTTTTTTTTTTTTAGATTCCAATTAACTATACTACTGAGATTAATCTCAGAAGATATTAAGCAAGAAGATGACATAGCCCTTAAAAGAAAATGAAAAAAACAAATCAATTGCAAATATTGCAACGTGACAAAATCTCTTATACATATGGAATAGTATTTCCCATTTATAGACTTTCAGGAGATTTTAACACAAGTTTTCTGACTTCACAACCCAGGGTACAAAAAGAGGTGGCAAATGTGGGAAAAGAATAATATAATGAAGTGAAAAAACAATCTCATTCTTACAGCAATGGCTGATATGTCTTAGTCAATCTTCAGAAAACTAAATATAGAAAGGTTCAGAGAGGATTAAATATGCATTAACTGAGGGTGTCTAAAATGGTTATGAAGTGAACATAAAGATTAATTAATTCAATAGATGAGGCACTGCTTAATAACATAATTACTTGAATTTATTGCAGATATTTCATAATACCTGCAAAATGAACACTTTAACCCTGGAATTACTGGCTGCATGATTCACTCCTTTCTACTGAGTAGATTATTCACTTAATTGTTAACAATTATTATACTTTTTATTATTATTATTCTGTGATTT
>VZZY01014888.1:0-11584 GCA_013400335.1 Eurystomus gularis
TATGATTCTATGAATATTTATATTGTATATATTTTATATTACAATATTTATATATTTTTATATTCATCCTCCTCCACTTTTTTTCTGGTGAATTCCAATAGCTCAGAACAAGTTTCCTATGCATTTATCGATTGTATTCTGTCAGGAGGTTATTCTATTGGAGGTTTAGTTTGGATATTAGGAAAAAACTTCGTCACTCTTAATCACTGGCCCAGGCTGCCCAGGGTGGAGTCACCATCCCTGGAGGTATTTAAAAGACGTGTAGATGAGGTGCTTAGGGACAGGGTTTGGTGGTAGGCTTGTCAGCAGTAGGTCCATATTTGGACTCGATAATCTCAAAGGTCTTTTCCAACTGAAACAATGCTATGATTTTATGAATTGAGGTTACACCCTATCTCAGACCTATCTCTGTATCTAGTCTGGTTATTCAGACTTATATGCCAATGTTAGCAGATTTTTGGTGGTCTATTTATTGCAAATGTTGCAGAAATCCAGCAGTTCTGGCTTAACTTGAGATTTGTTGTGAATAAGTGATGAAGAACGGGGTAAACAGACTATGACAAAGGGAAGCCAGCCAGGCTTCTGTCTCTGCAGCAGAGGGTCCCACTGGGGCCCAAAATGTAACTATGGCACTAGTGTCACCACCAGGCCTTCTCCTTTCTATTCATCACTTCCTTCATCCCTCCTGCCACCTGCTGCCACCACCCTGGGGATACCTCTGGTAACCTAGTTCCTACCTCATTAACCAGTTTTTCCATGACCAGTGATAATCTTTTTTTATGGGTTTGGGGTTTTTTTTCTAATTTTATGGCGAACAGCACTACAGATCGCACTTTGTTATGCATTTTTTTTTTTTTTTGCCACACTTCCCTGTGAGTGCACTGGCCCCTTAAAGTGAAAATGTAGCTATTATTTTTTAGCCTAAGGATCGCAGAAGCAGTAATAAGAAAATCACAGCCTACAATATCCCTGTAAAGATGCTTTATGGAGGGAATTTCAAAGCCAGCATACCTGGAGGTTACTTTTAGGGCAGTGTGATTAACAGCTGTAGCAGATTTCTGGGGCTGTGATTAAATGAACATCTTCCTTACAAGTATCTATATTTCTACAACAAACTACACCATCGTCTTCTCAATTATCTTTTGTTCTATATGAGATGAACTGAGTCTCTTTTGCTGTGAAAGGTGTTGAGGATGCTTTTTGTTCTGCTAGTCACTTACCATAGAACTGAGGGCTCTGGTCAGTGACAGACACCTCTAGGGATGAACACAGCAACGGCAGCTACAACTAAAAACAGAACTAATGAAGCTATTTGACAAAGGAATATTTTAGCCAGAGTTTCTCAAAATTAAGGACTAGAAAGTCTGTGTTATTTACTGATATGAATAGAACAAAACACAAGGAACCAGGTTTTTTACACCTTTCCATGCCTAGTTAAGGGACTTACCTTCAAATTATCATTTCAGGTGAACATAAAAAGAGTGTAACTTGAAGGTTTTACTCTGTAGTAAATAATGTTTTCTCAATGTGTTAAAAAGCCCAGAATTTATTCCTCTATAGTTAAGACAGTCTTCTCATCTTTTAGAAGGTCTTTTTTTTTTCTATCCCATACAGGTTTCAAAGTTGATTTCATTTATAAAGGGCATGGAGTAATGTTAAATTTCATTGATGAAATTTAATTTGCTCTGATTCACTTAAGAAGCTGAGCAACCATCATGTCTCAGGGGTATATCTTCCCTTCATTTCATAGAATCATAGAATCATAGAATCATTATGGTTGGAAAGGAACTTTAGGATCATCAAGTCCAACCTTCATCCCAACACCTCCCTAACCACTAGACCATAGCCTCAAGTGCTTCACCTACTCATTTTTTAAACACCTCCAGGGATGGTGACTCCACCACCTCCCTGGGAAGCCTGTTCTAGTGCCCAACCACTCTCTCAGGAAAGAATTTCTTCTTAATATCCAATCTAAACCTCCTGTGATGCAACTTGAGGCCATTTCCTCCTGTCCTGTTGTTGAATATCCCATGTCCAAATCAGTGCCTAGAAGGCCTGTGGCTTAACCCTGGATCATTTTTCTGTTGAATAGCAAGTAATAAATTAAAATCTTCTGAGGTGTAGATCTAGTGTTTACATGGCAAACATCTACTTCTGGGTTACTTGACCATCTTTTTGCTGCTCTCCATTTGGAGTCATGCTCCCTTCCCCAAGAATTTGGAATAACTTATCCCTTTTTGACCAGCCAAATGTGAGACACTGGTTTTGTCTGGCACCTTGAGAGCATTTTACTATTTAGACAAGTATCCAGACCCAAAGGTAAAAATGTGAAAGTCTTCTAAGTTTCTTGGGAAATGAGGAACTGGCACTTATAATCCTTAAACAACAGGTTTTAAGGCAGGGGTCCTCTAACTTTTTAAACAGAGGGCCGGTTCACTGTCCCTCAGACACTGTTGGGGGCCGGACTATAGTTTGCAAAAAAATGAACGAATTCCTATGCACACTGCATATATTTTATTTGTAGTAGTGCACAAAAAAAAACAGGAAAAAGAATGCCGTATCCGGCCCGCGGGCTGTAGTTTGAGGACCCCTGTTTTAAGGGAACTTTAGAACTGGGAGAATGAAAGCATATTGGTCCCTTGGTAGTTTTAAAGTTTAATTCCTTCACTGGATCGAATGCAGTTGTGCTGATTTATGGCATTCCAGTATCTGATGCAAAATTCAGAGTCTCATTTTTCATTTCTTTAATCCTTGGCCAACTCAGAAACAACTGGCAATACTTCGAGTAGATTTTATTGTGGATAGGACTGCACCTTTCAAAAAGCGAAAGACTTCTGCCTTGGTCTTTGCTTAATTTTCACATCACAGGGCACCTTCCTTCACACCTTAGCATTGCTGCTGTGGAATTGCCTAACTCGTGGACACCTTCACAGCTAATCCTCATACATTGCACCCCGTTCTGCACCATGCAGCTACATTTTCCCTACATGTATCTGTCCTGTTCTTTACAAATTATGGAAAAATGCTGCCTTGCCATATCATCAGATCATAATTTGCTTTTAATTTACCTGAGTAACTCTGCCATTTTCAACAGTCCCATCTCACTCTGCTGTGCAGCAAGAATGCAGGCCTCCTGCTCTCCTCTTTGTGATGAAGAGATGAAGATTGAGGAGGGTTTAACCATTAATAAACATCTTTAATTTCTGTAAATATTAACTGAAGACAAACACTGTTTTGCCTAAAATTCTTAAAATTAAAAAATAAGCAAAGTCTTCTTCTTGATAACCTGAGATGGCACTCTACAAATCAAAAGTTATTATTTACAATTGCCTTATCTGGTGACAAAATTGGATTCATTAAAAATGAAGACAGAGAACACTGTAAGACATGATCTGCAAAGCCCAGCCATGAATGTCAAGACACATGTCCTCTGGATGGCATCCTGGCCTTCAGCCGTGTCAGCTGCACCACTCAGCTTGGTGTCATCTGCAAATTTGCTGAGGGTGCACTCAATGCCACTGCCCATGTCATTGATGAAGATATAAAACAGCACTGGTCCCAGTATGGACACCTGAGGGATACCACTTGTCACCGATCTCCATCTGGACACCGATCTGTTGACCGCTACCCTCTGGATGCAACAATCCAACCAGTTTCTCATCCACTGAACAGTCCACCCATGAAATCCGTATCTCTCCAATTTAGAGAGAAGTATGTCATGGGGGTCTGTGTCAAAGGCCTTGCAGAAGTCCAGATAGATGATAGACATCCATAGCTCAATTTAAGCAATGTTTTAGTTTTATATAGCAGTGATGGGACACAGCAAGATAAGAAACTCAGATTATTTTTTATGTGTTTGATATAATGTCATATAGCCATTTCCAGTTAATTTGGGGATAGCTAAATATGACACAACTGATTAATATTGTATTTTATACAAAAACTAATACATGCCTTTAACCTGAGGTTATGAAAAGAAAGTGATAAATAAGAGGAGTTTCTGAATATTGTAAGGATGAAGAGCCACTTTTGAGACTTCATGGGACAACCAAGCCCCTGATGGGAAATTAGCCTGTGAGTAGAAACAGGAAGAAAATCGTGGGAATATAGTAAGTAGATGTAATATTAACCCTTGCTAAGACAATTTGAATTTGTATAGGAAGAATGTCTCTTACAAAATTAAAGTTGGAAGAAAAGGCTAAAGAAAAGCAAAAGAAAATTGTGCCTACTTCTGCTTATAGTGTGGCTCAACTCCAAGGTCAGCTCTACATCAGGCAGGTTATGAATTCTTAAGAAAGTGTCATAGTTAAGTTCAACCCTTGTTTTATCCTTGTGTTGAACAGCATTTTCACACCAGTTTGGATCTCCAAACTTACCTGTAAATTTCCTGAGGTTCTATCAAGTTTTTACCTTCTTTTCTATGATTATTCAGGACTCATAATTTAATCATGATACTAGTTTTAATACTGCTGAAGAATTAGTGACTACTCCTTTCTGAATTTCAGAGATGCTAAGATCTGTTTAGCATCACTGGCTGCAACTTTCTACTCTTCAGCCAGCAAACAAGACTTGCTGCAATACATTGACTATCATGAATGTTACACTGCTGAGAGTCATCTCATTCCACCTCATTCCACCTCGTCTGTATACAGCCACCTTATCTGTTTATGTGAAATATGTATTTAATATATTCAGAGAATGTAAAACCATATTTTATATAAAGCAACCTTTATTTCTTTGTCCTGAGGCTAAACGATATGGTAACAAAGCCACTTTAAGGAAGATGGTGGCTTTGAGTAAAGGTCTCCTAGCTAAGCCTTGAGGAACATGAACGTAGCATGTGTATTTGACACATCAAATTGATGCATTCATTGAAAGCCACAGGGAAAAATATTAAAGAAAGTTTTTGAGGATGTCGTACAGCAAGTAATGACACTCTCTGTAGAGCATAAAACCAGAAAGCAGCTCTCTTCCCCTCTTTTATTCTCACTTCTCATGCTCCTGCTTTTTTTCTCAGCTGCAGGAGTATGATTTTCCGCAGTTCAGTGAGCGTTAGCTGAAGTATAAACAGACAAAGAACAATAAATAAAATACATTACTTCTGTCCCAGGAGCAGCTATCGCTTTTGTGAATATATCTCAATACCCGTTCCCCCCCTTTGGACAATTGCTAAAGATAAAAGAGCCCACTTCATCTCCTGTATCTACATTAACCCTGTCGCAACGTCAGCACCTGAGAGCAAGAAATCATGCAGTGCAAATGTGGTTAGCTTCCTTGCTCTCATCTCCTTTTATAACCCTGCTGCTTACTTCCTTTGCCACACACCTTGATGTTTGCAGATCCCTTTTTCATTTACATTTGTTGCAAGACATCCCTGTATTTAGTAAGCCAACAATTTGGATAGCTTTCTTTTTTTTTTAATCTGGTGCTTCAGCTTAAGATAACAAACCACCTGAAAGCAGACCACAGAGATTAATTGCACTAGCTTGCCCTGGCTGAGGGGAGAAGAAAGTATGCTCACAGTGCAGTTTCCAAAAATATGATTCCTATAATGCTTTAATTCATTGTAGTAGAGCACATTGATAGTGCATTTTACGGATTGAGGACTCTATTCAGACCTCTTGCTTTAGGCATCGATCTTAGACATGGCACTGTCAAAAAATCATGGCTCTTAATCAGAGTGCTTCAGATCTCAGAAGTCCTTTATGTCTTTAATAAGAAGACATGAAGTGTCTCTGAAGAGCTCCAGAACCTGAATTGAACTATCCCTGCAGATATCTCTGACTCTTATCTAACTACAGAAGCCTAATCACCTGGCTCGGATGTGAACATTTACGATCAGACCACGTCCCTGGCATGAAGTGCTTTCATGACTTAGCTGGTACTTCAAAATTATGATCTTGGAGAAGTTCATATTTAATGTCTGCTTGCATCCTAATTTAAGTGAAATTTAGCATGCCAACTAGGGCTCTAAATATTTACAGAATACAGATGCAACCACAGAAGTATGTCTCTCCAAGAACTATAATGTACCACGAATGTGCTGTTATTCGCTTGACACTACTATTGTTTTGTCCTCTACACAACACACTGGAAACACGGTGGGTCTTCTACTGTAGGAATTACAAAATGCAGTTACAAATGTCTAATTCTTTTTTTACAAAACTGTTATTTCTGTGTCAGAAGCAAAAGGCTCCTCTAAGCCTCTCCTATAGCCTCTGAGCCTCTCCTACGGCCTCTGAGCCTCTCCTACAGCCTCTAAGCCTCTCCTACAGCCTCTAAGCCTCTCCTAGTCTCTGAGCCTCTCCTATAGCCTCTAAGCCTCTCCTATAGCCTCTGAGCCTCCCCTATAGTCTCTAAGCCTCTCCTACAGCCTCTAAGACTCTCCTATAGACTCTAAGCCTCTCCTATAGCCTCTGAGCCTCTCCTTATGCAAGCTTTCTTTATGTTTTTCTTGACCATGAGCATAAGCTATTTGAAGCAGATCATCTCTCCTCTTTGTTCATAAAAAGTGAATCATGTTTTATGCCTTTGTCATATCCTAAACAATGATAAAACAACATTGTCCGGCATTGATTACCTGTGGAAAAAGACCCCAACCATTATTTTTAACTTCTTCTAAGCTCTGTTCTCAAGGAGTCTGCACAGAACAGTGTCATGGTCACTATGAGAAAGCTTGGTATGGCCTCAGACACTAATTCAGATTTTCTAGTGTAATCAGTCTGTCTTTTCCCAGATGTAAACATGGAGTCACTAACTTTATGGCACTGGAGCGCTCTTGACACACAAATAGAACACTTCCGGCTGAGAAATGGAACATAGATTTTTTTCAACCTTCAGGCCATGCTTCAAGATCATTTTAAGAAAAGGTGGTCACAGAAAAGGTTTGTGGTGGTGTTTGAGGAGGCTTTGTACTTGGCTTGCATCTCTTACGACATTTTTTCTTTTTATTGAAACCAATAACATTAGAAATGTTTTGAAGGTTCTATCAAAAACTTTTATTCCTTAAAAGTGTACAGTTGAGTGTTTGAATGGTCAAAACAGATGCTTAAGAAATACTTAAAAAAATTAAAATGTTGGAAATCTACAGCATTATAATGAGAGTTCTCGGTTCAATCCTATTACTATTCCTGTTGACATTTTATACAGGAATCGTGCTGTGAAGCAGGACAGTGGAGAAGTTGTGTTAAGTGCAGTTTTTATTCATTCACAGATTTTGAACAGAGCAAGGAAATAGACATAAAAATAATTTGAGATCTCATATATTATATTTGCATTTACTGGTTAAATTTTTAAAAAATGCAACAGTGTCAATTAAATACTCTAATGCTTTACTGTTCAGGTCAAAATAGGGCTATTCTGAAGTACCAATTTTTAAATACTGTCTGCTTTTTGAAATTTTTATATTCAGTAAAAGCTTACTGAATATTAAAAAATGTCATTTTTAGATCTGAACTGAAAATGTCGGTTTCAGTTTTAATGGCTTGGAAATGAACCCATTCATTAGCTGGGAAAATACCAGGTGAAAACCTATTTTTCTGAAATGGTGATTGCCACAACAACAAAACCATAGAATCATAGAATGGTTTGCATTGGAAGGGACCTTAAAGACCATCTAGTTCCAGCACCCCCTGTCATGGACAGGGAGACCTCCCACTAGACCAGGTTGCTCAAAACCCCATCCAATCTAGTCTTTGACACATCCAGTGTTGGGGCATCTACAACTTCCCTGGGCAATCAGTTACAGTGTCTCACCACCCTAAATGATAACAACAACAAAATGTCAATAAATTGACAGGACGTAGTTTGAAATCATAGAATCATAGAATGTTTCAGGCTGGACGGGACCTCTAGAGGTCATCTAGTCCAACCTCCCTACACAAGCAGGGACATCTACTTAGGTCAGGTTACTCAGAGCCTCATCGAGCCTGACCCTAAATGACTCCAGGGATGGGGCCTCCACCACCTCTCTGGGCAGCCTGTTCCAGTGCTCTATGACCCTCATGTTAAAGAGCTTTTTTCTAATATCCAACCTAAATCTATCTTTTCCTAGCTTAAAACCATTACTCCTTGTCCTATCACCACAAACCCTTGTGAACAGACCTTCCCCTGCCTTCCTGTAGGCCCCTTCAGGTACTGGAAGGTCAGGAGAAGGTCCCCTTGGAGCCTTCTCTTCTCCAGGCTGAACAGCCCCAACTCCCTCAGCCTGTCTTCATATGAGGGATGCTCCATTCAAATGCTCCTGCTGAAAAACCTGTGAAAGCACCCAAACGATGTGAGAAAATCTGACAGCAAAAGGAAACAAATGAACCACAGAATCATAGAATGGTTTGGATTGGAAGGGACCTTTAAAAGTCATCTAGTCCAACCCTCTTGCCATGGGCGGGGACACCATGCTGGTCTTGTGGGAACCACTTGGCGCTGCTTTCTTCTCCTCTGTTCCTGCCATCTGTGGCTCCTTTCCCCTCCTAGTCCTGAAGCATTAGTAAGGAGGCAAGCCACTGTAGGGAAACAATTCTTTGGAGCACATTTCTATAAAGATGCAGGCCACGAATTCTGCCTGTGTTTGAGGAAGGGGAAATGAGAAAGCAAGACAGCGGCAACAAACCGGCATGAGGAGTAGATGACTAAGCATGAGAACATCAGGGGCAAACCAAAACAAGCATGGAGATGAACAGTGCTGGAGATGAACTTCTGCCTCTTCTGAGAAAAGGAAGGCTTGGGAGAAGGGAAAAACATTGTAGTATGAAAAACAGAAACTCAGTAGCCAGAGAAGCACTTCCACTTTTTTTGTTTTGATGTCTTGTCAGAATTGGAGAGAGCCTTTTGAAAGCTTTCTTTTAGTATCAGTTCATGAAGGTTTCATGAAGACATCTTCAATTCTTGCTGCTTGCTGGTCAAACAGTTCTTTCCCCTGCCAGATCAACAGTGTGAGACACTGCAGTTCAAGAGGTACTCCTATACATAACAAGTATACTTTGACATGTATCATTCTGCTGAACGTCCTCAATGTATATCTAGGTGCCTATATGACATCTAACTTTTAACATGTTAGTTATTCTTACAATGCCATAGTTATTGAAAAAAATATATCATAAAAATAAATATTTTCTCCTACTTCTTACAGGAGTAACAGGCAGACTCCCAAAGCAGCCTACAAGCCAGTATTATTTTGCCAAGAATAACTTAGAAAGTACACATCACATTAGAATCATAGAATCATTCAGGTTGGAAAAGACCTCTAGGATCATCTAGTCCAACCTTTTTCCAACATCTCCCTAACCTCTAGACTATGTCTCGAAGCACCACATCTACTTGTTTTTTAAATACGTCCAGGGATGGTGACTCCACCACCTCCCTGGGCAGTCTGTTCCAATGGCTAATCACTCTTTCAGTGAAGAAATTCTTCCTAATATCCAATCTAAACCTCCCCAAGCACAACTTGAAGCCATTACCTCTTGTCCTTTCATTAGTTAACTGGGAGAAGAGACCAACACCAGCCTCGCTACAACCTCCTTTTAGGTAGTTGTAGAGAGCAATGAGGTCTCCTCTCAGCCTCCTCTTCTCCAGACTAAACAATCCCAGTTCCCTCAGGTGCTCCTCGTATGACATATTCTCCAGACCCCTCACCAGCTTCATGTGCACCTGCTCCAGCCCTTCAATGTCCTTCTTATCCTGTGGCGCCCAAAACTGGACACGGTGCTCAAGGTGCAGTGTCACAAGTGCCAAGTCCAGGGGCACAACCACCTCCCTACTCCTGCTGGTCACACCATTTCTGATCCAGGCCAGGATGCTGGTGGCCTTCTTGGCCACCTGGGCACACTGCTGGCTCATCTTCAGCAGGCTGTCCACCAGCACCCCCAGGTCGTTTTCCACCAGGCAGCTTTCCAGCCACTCCTCCCCAAGCCTGGAGCATTGCATGGGGTTGTTGTGATCCAAGGGCAGGACCCGGCACTTGGCTTTACTAAACCTCATACAACTGACCTCAGCTCATCACTCCAGCCTGTCCAGATCCCTCTGCAGAGCCTTCCTACCCTCAAGCAGATCAACACTCCCGCTTAATTTTGTTGTCACCTGCACATTTACAGAGGGAGCACTCTATCCCCTCATCCAGGTCATCAGTAAAGATATTAAACAGGAGCAGCCCCAGAACTGAGGCCTGGGGGACCCCGTTTGTGACCAGCCACCATCCATTTAGCACCACTTCTGGGCTCGGCCATTCAGCCAGTTTCTAACCCAGCGAAGAGTCCACCTCTCTACACCGTGAGCCACCAGCTTGTTCAACAGGATGCTGTGGGAGATTGTGTCAAATGCCTTACTGAAATCCAGGCAGACACCATCAACCATCTTGCCCTCATCCACTAGGTGAGTCACCCGGCCATAGAAGATCCTGGGTTCAGGTTTATGTGCAACCACTGCTTCTATAAACTTTCCCTCTATGATTTCTGATGTTAGCTTTCAGAACACTGGAATAATTGCAACAAGTTGTTTTTCTCCTCAAGAAGCTGCCCTTTTCAGTCTGAAGACATTTTGAAAGTAAAACAACAAAAGCAACTATTTCATGGTGATCAGAGTTTTTGACAAAAAGAGTTCTGAGAAGCCTGTTATACTTACAGAGCATAAACAAGCACGTCGCAGCGCACATTCCTCTATGAATCAAAACCACACTGGTTCTACTCACAGTCACCAGGACTACTCCTACACTAATTTATCCTTTGTGTCTTTCAACACAAGTTTCATTTCTGAGACTGCTACATAATGCAAATTATATTAACGGTTCGGATTTTCTTCCAGTTGCAAATCGTCTTACCGGACTGAATGGTTTCCGTCACAAAGCCAGCATTTTACACCAAATGCCAGGCAGCAATTAGGTGGTGACAGCTTCTTGGTGAGAACTAACTTGGACTTGGGTTGGGACTTGCTCCGTGCAGGCTGGCCAGCCAGCCCCTGGAAAACAGGTCCATTTAAAATGTCCTCTCATCCACCCTGACAAAGTAATTAAAGGAAAATATTAAACCAATGAATGCCCCATTTTCCAAGCATCTTGTAGAAAAAAAATGCTGTGCTTTCTCTGTCTAGAGGATACGTCGGGGTCCTTGAATGTAACTTAAAGTGCTTTACAAGGCCTTGGTTTCTGTGCTACTGGAAAATAGATACTCTACCAGGAGACTAATTGGGCCAGAGCTTAATCCTGAAAAATTACAGCGACCGTCTGAAGGGAGCGGTGAAAAACAGACGAAGGGAGGAATCCACTGTGGTCGCTGCAGATAAGTAAAGCTCGCCTTGCTCTCCGCTCTCCAAAACAGAGACCTGCTTGTGGCCAGCGCCCAGCCCGCAGCTGCCCTTCTTGGGATGGGGAAGCGTGAGGACGGGGCACCCGCACAAGCGCTGCTGGGACAGGGACGAGGAGCAGGCAGGGAGGAAGCCGGGCGTCGGGGAGAGCGGCCAGAGAGCGCTGACCTGAGGCACGGCGAGATGGACGCGACGGGAGAGGGATGCGGGCACGGCGGGCGATGGGAGGGCCGGGCCGGGCCGGGCGGAGCGGAGGAGGAGGAGCCGCTGGAGCGGCTGCTGCGGGAACCGC